>JABUQX010139099.1:10000-22500 GCA_015478945.1 Trachelipus rathkii | reverse complement strand
AATTGGCTTGACGACCGCATTAATTATTAGCAGAAAATTAACACCGCCGAATCGCAACGCACTAGTAAATAAATATAGAAAAATAAGAAACATTTAACTATTCCAGTTAACGTTTTTTTGCAAAGAGCGTGGTAGCTGTTTAGACATGTTTTACAGTTATGTACCGGTCTCGTATATGATAGTATATATATATATATATAATTTTTTTTACTATAATTTATGATAATATAATATATATATATATATATGTATATATATATCATATATATAATATATTTATAGTATATATATAATATAATATATATAATATATATATATATTGTAAAATTATAACATGTTTAAAAACATCGATTCTTGTTTCGAGCCTTATGACCGGATTCATTTTCTCCCAATCGATGCTTACATCAAAAGATGTATAGATAAAACTCATTTGTGAGGTGTGTGGCCACAGCTCAACCAGCTAGAAGGCAATGACTGTAAACAGCTGATCGATATTTATCATTAAAAAAATAATGAATATGGAGCTAGAACAGCTTAATTCACCACTCACCAGACAAGTTTTAGCAAAGTAAAAAGGAGGTATCATCAGCAGTAACAGAAGCTCACTTATTGGCGTAATTTTTAACCCAAGATATCAAACCACAGTACTTCCAAAGGAATGAGTATTCAAAAGCAGTGAATTTTATGAATAAAATTAAGAGCAAATTCTCCTCCATTTCATAAACAGTTTACCTATTTGATGAGTTCTTGTTGTCAGCAAGGACCCTCAATCATGGTACAGAGTCTCTCAAAGAAAAAAATTACGATGAGAAGGTCATATATAAAAAATAAGCATAGTGTTAGCAACTTCACAATGCAATGTTGAAAAGGGTATTTTTACACTTTTGGACTTCAGTGGCAGCAACATCTAGAAATAGGTTTTGTGGAACAGGCTAAAGCAGGAGAAACTAGTTGTTTTTGTATAAATTCTAAGATTAATTTCAGTATTCGACTTTTAATGGCATGAATCTCTCTCTCTCCTCTCTCTCTCTCTCTCTCTCTCTCTCTCTCTCTCTCTCTCTCCTCTCTCCTCTCTCTCTCTCTCTTCTGCTCTTCTCTTCTCTCTCTCTCTCTCTCTCTCTCGAGTTATATATATAAAGTATATATAAATATATATTTATATATAATATATATATATATATATATATTAATATTATATATATATATATATATATTATAATATATTATATTCCTAGTATTCCAATATATAAAGGTACAATAAGAATTACATTTGGTGATATCTAATTATAGGCTTAATTTGAATAACTTTTCCTTATTTGCACTTTTTTTTTTTTTGTTTTTTTTTTTTATTTTTTTTTTGTTTTTTTTTTTTTTTTTTTTTTTTTTGGTTCAAAGGAATTCAAGTCTAACCTGAAATACAGCCTAATTAGTACATTTAATATCCTTACCCTCTTATTTGTTTACCTTTGAGTTAACTGTTAAACTCAAAAGAAATAATAATCAATTTTATACCAGTTTACAGTTATCAAGAAAATTGAGAATTAAGAATCTTAAAGAAATAATTAAGGATTTAAATTTGTCTATTTCGATGCTGATTATAACAGTTTCAGTAGGGGCTTTTTGCCTTTAGAAATCTTATTAAACCAATAAAAACTACATTAAAACCATCAAAATAGCATTAAAAACCAACAAAAAAAAACATTGGTTTAATAAAAAAAAAAACAATTGTTTCTTTGTTTTTTTTAGAAAAACATGTTTTTTTAACCCTTAATATAGTATATTATATATATATATATATATTATTATTAGTTTAATTAATTTCTATCTTTAAATAAACTAATATTCATTATATATTATATTACATATTATATATATATACTATATATATATAATAATAAAATATATATTAATATATATATATAGTATTAGATATATCATATATATTATATATATTAAATTATAATATATATATATATATAATATATATATATAGATATTACCATATATAATATATATAATATATATTATATATATATATATAAATATATAATTATATATATATTATATATATATAATATATAATAAAATATTATCTTATATATATATTACTATATATAACTATATTAATCTATATATATATATATATATATATATTAATATATATATATATATAATATAATGATATAAACATATAAATATATATAAATCTAGATTATGTGCAGTTATCTCCATTTGTGGGAAGTATATACAGAGGAAGGGATCGTAGATTTAACGTACAATAGTTGCGGTTGCGAATTGCGGTTGCGACCGCAATTCGCGGTCTACCGCAATTGCGTTTGGTTTGCGATTCGCAATTATTTTTATGAATTGCGTCTAGGGGAATCATTTTTGGGTTGGCGGGCCAACACGTATTATATAATATATAATATATATAATAATATTAATATATATATATATATTATATATATATATATATATTATATAATATATATTATATACTATTATATATATATATATATAATATATATATATACTATATATTAATAATATATATATTATATATAAAAATTTGGTTTTCTAAGCATGAAAAAGAGATATAGTGTCGACTCTACATTGACACTGAAATATTTCTAGAAATTTAGCTCAATTTCATCCTTGAGCTTCCTATATATATATAAGTAGTTTAAGACTCTGATATATATATATATATATATATTAATTATATATATATTTTTATATATAATACCATGTTTATATACATATATAGTCTTTCTAGAGAAAAATATGTTTATGTGTATATATATTTAATTTATATATATATATATATTATATATATATATATATATATATATATATATATATATTAATATATATATATAGTATATTTATATTTAATTATATATATATATATATATTATATATATATATATATACTATATATCTATATATTAAATAAATAGATTAATATAATTATAATATTATAAAATTATTATATAAATTTATAATATCATATATATTTATTCCCGTCTCAAGAAAATTTTGAACCATCTATGACATAATATAGTATATAATATATAGTATATAATATATATATATAATATATATATTATATTATATATATATATATAATAATTAATTATATATATTATATATTATATTATATATAATATTATTATTATTATTATTCTACCATCCCCATGTAGGGACAATTCTTAAGCTCCCCGCTGATATTTGATTGGATTGGTATTCGTTGCTATCAGCAGTTCAATTGAATACGTGAGAACTATGGGTGTCGAAATTAAAGGCATAGACTTTAAGGTATAGTTTGTTCATATGAATAATCGTTAACGGTGTTGTAGGATATTGACATGGATTTATAAAATGAGGACAAATGAACGTTGTGTTAGCATGTGTGGTGGGAGAAAGTAGTTTGAATGAGACATAAATAAGAGTATAATAACATGGATTTGGATCATATGGAAAGCATTGGAGGGCGATACAGCTGCTTAAGAGGATGCATAGAGATATTGTGTGGGAAATCGACCGACTAGAAGATATTAAAAATTCGGATTGGAGTCAAGTAAAGGTGTGTCTAGAGAAGGGCTTCCAACACTTAAAAATAATCATGGAACCACTAAAGTCTTAAATTAATTGGTTTGGAACCACACTTCAAAATGATACTATATATAATATAAATTAATATATAATTATATATATATTATATATAAGATATAATATCATAATATATATATATATATATATATTAATATATATTATATATATAATAGTACTATATAATTGACTCATTACTTGAAATTAATCCAATTTGATCTTTGTGCATTGCATTTCTCGTAACCAACTTTTAAACTTCTTGCCTTGATATGCTTTGCTTAATGTAGAGGTATGTCGGTCGATTGCACCAAGCATGTTCATAGATTTTTTTTTGTCTGTGAGAGGCAGAGATTCCCTGAGTTCACATAAAACGTTGTTGAAATAAGAAAAGGTACCCCCATGGTCTCTGAATGTCTTGAATAGGAAGGGATTATCTTCTTGCACACAACTCCTCGATATAACACCTACTTTCAAATAAAACTTTAAAGTAACTATTCGTTTTGAAATTCGATGGGGCTTCTTCTGTGGATATCATTAGGCAGAGTCTTGGGGACTGACCACCAAGAAAAGATTACCCGTAGTAGTTTCATTAATTGGACTTCTGTTTCAATAGTTGTCATGTTACGGGGATTAGCGAATGAGATTCTTGTTTCCAAATTTTGAAGGGTGATGTTGATGCAAGGGACATTGCTTGAACTTATTTTGAAGGCTAGAATAAGTTTGTGTATCACACAAAAGGCTGTTCAGAGTTGACGGGCTAAATAATCGTTTGCTATAAATTTTGTTAGCCACAGATCTATTTATAGTTCCTAATAAAGAGTGATGCTCGTTCTTATAAGTATCATGGGTTAGTGGAAACTGGCTCAGGGGTATGACCATATCCCTTACGAATAGCAAAGTTAGGGTCTATCGCAGTGTTCGACGCGCTAGGGGTTGACTTAAGCTGGCAGCGGGATTCACTTACGATATAAGGCGATGTTTGGGAGGCTTTTCTTTTGCTACTTACTCAGTATCTAGTTAACCGTTTTGTTCCACGTGCTGTTGAGGAAACTACCGCTCTAGGGAAGATTGATATGAAGGATATATATATTACTCATATATAATATATATATTATATATTATATATATATATATATATATTTATATATATAATAATATATATATTTATATGGTTACATGGAGCTGAATGACCCGCAAAACTTGAGAGTAGTTTTTAGTGTGAAAGTTAAAATGCAGTATAAATGACCAGAAATTGCTTTCGGAGTGAAGCTCAGATTCTTTTCTTCGGTTAATTTTATACTAAATGTCTGAACTTATTTCGAATTGTTATTGTTATTATATTTTTTTAGGATAACAAGCTCGTCAAATAAAATAAAATGATCATTACGTTTTATTATTAAAATTAAATGGAGATAATACCGTTTTACAGAATAACTTAAAGGCCAAAAATATCAGAAAAAGAGCATGGAATTATCTCGAAAAGTCATGACACTTACAGGGAAAACCAAATATCATATTTGGAACAGGTATAAGCTTAGTACCGGAATGTCAAAAAAAAAAAAAAAAAAAAAAAAAAAAAAAAAAAAAAAAACTCGAAAAGTAACGACACATTACAAAAAATAATACATGCATTTGGAAATCAGCGATCAAAGTTGGCTATACTTAGTTGTATACAGAAGTCGGTTTTATGATTTAAAACTAACGACTACCCTAAAGTAGACCGCATAGATATCAGGAGTGGGCGTCTCTCCGGCTCCTAGGTTGACACGGCGGGGGACTTCGTCCCCCCTTCTTTCCAAACGGCTCGAGCCCCCTAATGAACATAATATTTGCCTTGAACTTCAATTGTGTTAGGGGGCGTCGAGCGCCATGGGACAGGGGGAACCGAAACAGAGTTTAATAAATAAGCTTATACGCTGTGATCCAAATATTAATTTGTTTTCTGATAAGCTGTTCACTTTTCGATTTGTTTTTTTTTTTTTTTTATTTTCTTTACCATTCCGGTAATAGCTTTATACGCTGATTGTTCCAAATATGTATTTGGTTTCCTGTAAGTGTCATACCTTTTGTCGAGATAATTCTCCTGCTCTTGTCTGGAATTATGCCCTTAAAAAAATATAATTAAACTGGATGAAATTTAATAAACAGTATACAAAGATAGAATTACGTTACTAACTTAAGTATTCTTGGTGTTTATATCGGACTCTTAACCTCTGCGCACTCTGCTTCTTCTCTCTCTCTCTCTCTCTCTCTCTCTCTCTTCTCATGTCTTTCTATCTTCTCTCTCTCTCTCCTCTTCTCTCTTCTCTTCTCTCCTCTCTCTCTCGTCTCCTCTCTCTCTCTCTCTCTCTCCTAATAGTATATATAAAGTTATAATATATATAGTATAAATTATAATAACTATTAATTATATATATTATATGAAAGATATAATATATATACTATATATCATATATATAAATTATATATATATATATATTATATCATTATTAACACAACATTATTTTCTTTTAAATGGAACATTAAATTTGAATATAGTGGGACTTCATCATCTAAAAAAATTAATTGACTTTTCATCTTTTTTTTAACCTAATTTATTTTACCTAATAAATTTAAACAAATTGTCAAAATTTACCTAAAATTATGACTAAGAAAACGCGGGCACATTCAAGTCACATTAACATAGTATATTTTATATATCTATAATTATATTATATTAGTGTATATATATATATATATATATATATATTATATATATATAATATATATATAATTATTATTATATATTAATATAATTTATAGAGAGAGAGAGAGAGATGGAGGAGAGAGAGGAAAGCACGAAGCACCCGCACAAAAGGTGAAAATCCACCTATGGTCTGCCTATCGTATTTCAATTGGATAAATGCTAAGGAAAAAATTTATTCTAGAATATCACGCAATAATCAAGCTGATCTGTAGGCAATATGAGCTACTGTTAATGGACGATGTATATATATATATATAATATATATATATATAATATTTATATATAATATATATATTATATAATATTATATATAATATATATATATATATATATATTAAATATACTATATAGATATATACATATATATATTTACAATATATATAATTATAAATAAATATATAATATAATAAATATTATATAATAAATATTAATATATTTATATATATATATATATATATATATTTAATATCTAATATATATATATAATATATTATATATATATATATATTATTTATTTATTTATTTATTTATTATACAGACACCATTCGCGCATGCTGCAGGGTGGTGTTGGCGCAACTGATACAGTGTCAAACTTATCAGTCACCAATAATCACACGAAACGAAAAAATAATCATGATAGAAGGGGGTTTTCAGCCCATTGCTTCAGGCGAAGAGAATTAAGATATTTTCTTCCTATGACTCGTACCACTTCCGCGAAATGCAGCTTCACCTTTTCTACGTACATTACAATTTATTCTTCTCTTTTTCAGTTTTATTTTTGAAATGTTGCAATTTATTCAAATATTAAAAGAAATGAAGTCGAAAAAAGTTCTGCTCCACCATCTTAGGATCTTTAATGAATAATAATTTAAAATTAAATACTTTAAAATTTTGAAATTCTGGTTCATTAAATATAATTTTTTTTACTAGTACCTGAACTTTAAGGGCACCTAGTTACTCTCTTCTTAAAATCAATTCCAAGAGTACTTAATTGAAAGTATCTTTCATGTTACACTGTTACACTTTCTTCTGTCAATATTAAGCCTTCAAGATATTCATCATTCTTGTGATCTTCTTCTAATATTCTCTTTTTCGTTCCTTCTAGTTCTCACTGCGTCTACACTACGAGGCTGCCGAATCAAATTAATATATATATATAAATATATTATTATTATATATTATATATATATATATAAAATATATTATATATTATTATAGATAATATATATAATATATTATATATATAATATATTATATATATATATGAGTATATATATCATTATATTTTATATATATATATTAATATAATATTATTATATAAATAATATATTTATGATATATATTATATTTTTTTATTTTATTAATTATTTTAAATTAATAATATAATATATTATATAATATTTATATATATATTATAGTTATAATATATATATATATATATATATATATACACGCATATATATTATAACTAATATTATATAATATATATATATATATTATATATATAGTTATATAATTATATATAATATATATATATAAAACTATAATATATAGATAAAATTAATATTATATAAGATATATATTATTATTATATATATATATATATAGATAATATATATTTTATATGTTTTATAATTATATATATAATATCTTTATCTTTTATGTCTACCTATATAATATATATATATATAATATATTATATTAAAAGTACCATATATAATATATATAATATCTATATTATATAATTATATATATATATATAATATTATATATTTAATCATTATATATATATATATTATATACTAGTATATATATATTAATATATATACCCATTATATATATAATATATATAATATATATATATATTATAATATAATATATAGTATAATATATAGATATATATATATAAATTATTATATATTATATATATATATTATTTAATTTATTTATTTATTTACCCATTGATTTTATTTATGTGTTGACGTACAGCCTCTCTCATTCACCCCTCCCCTCATCTCGCCCTCACCAACCTCCTCCACCCCACTCTCGCCAACACCCTACCCTCCTCCTCCCTCATCCCTCGCTCTCCAGCCATCTCCTTTATTCATTCACCACCCTTCTTGGTTCCCTTCCTATCCTTCCTCCTACGCATCCAATCTCTCCTACCACTCATTCTCCATTCATCAGATGCCCGATACCCATCTTACATTGCTTTCCGCTTTCCACCACCTTCCGCCATTCACATTCTCCCCTCACCCCCTATTCCAATCCTACTCCCTTTTCGCCAACCCACAACGCTCTTCAACCCCCTTCATCTAAATACTTCAACTTCTTTGGACCTGGCATTCAACCCAACGTTAACCACAACACGCTGGTAGCAATATTTTTCAATAACATATTATCTTTAACTTCTGGGATAAATCTCCCCTTCCGATATTTATATCAGACCACTCAAGCTCATTCCTCTCTACTCTATTTTATCTCCCTCATCCCTCCCCCGCTTACCCAATCCCATCCCTAAATATCTACAAAATCTATACTTTTCCAATACTACAGCCCCTACTCTGAACCTTTAACCCTCCCCTCCTCTTTTCTCTCACTCAGACACTAACATCTTACTCTTACCTGGATTTATTGTAAGCCCCTTTGTTCCAAATTCTCTCGGAACTCCTCACAAATACCTCAGCCCCTTCCCGTCTTCGCCCACAGGGCGAGTTCATCGCAAACAGTATCTGTTCACTCCTTCTATCTATTTCCATCAATCAATTCCTCCCCCTCCCCTCCATCACCATTCCTCTGCAACACTCTCCATAAATAAATTGAAAAAGCCACGGCGACATTACACACCCTGCCTCAATCCTCTCACACCCAACATCTCCATCTTCCCTCCTAACACTCAACACATTCTAGCTATTCATATAAAGCACCTATACTTTACTTAATTTCCCCCCGTCCTATTTCCTCCACACAACCTCACAATTCCCCCTCTCAATTCTACAGTATGCTTTCTCTAACATCTAAAAAACACCCATACACTTTCCGTTCCTCTACTATACTTTCTTCCACAAGATTCTTTAGGTAAACCTGTCACACACCCTCTCCCTCCCTAAATCCTCTTGTTCTTCCCACATTCTCCCCGATTTAAACCTCTCACCTTCTTCAATCGTATTCTCCCATAGCAATTTCCCTACCACACTTAAAGACACTATACTTATAATTCCCACTTCCTCCGTATCCCTTTCCCCTTATACAGGGGACCAAACAACCATCCTCCCAATCTTGTGGTAGCCTCACACTCTCCAACATATATTATAACCTATACAACATTCCTCCACCCCTAATACCTCCCTTCTTGCAACATTTCCATTCTCAACATCAAGACTGCGGACTTCCCTTTTTTGCTTATTCAGAGCCCTAATAAATTTCTCCATTTAGTATTTCATCGCTCCCTCCTCCCCTTCGATTCCCAACCTCACCTTTGCAAATCTTCCTCCCCTCCCCAACCCACTTATTCAATAATCCACTAAAATACTCCCCCACCTCTTCTAACCCTTCTTCTCCTCTATTCCAATCCCCATCTCCTTCTTAATCATAAATAAACAACCCCTCCTTCTCTTCCTTGGGTTTTTTTATTCTTTCCGAACATCTTGCTTCCCCGATTTTGTTCAAATTTTCCGTCATTTGTCTACACCATATCTTTTGCTGCTTCTCTTCAGTCCTCTCCACGCCCTCTTTTGCTTTCCATCTAACCCTTCTATATTCCATCCAGCTTTCGCTTCTGCCTATCCCAACCATTTACATAAGCTCCTTTTTACCTTTTCACCACCCTCCTTCACCTCCTTCATATCACAGTTTCAGCTCCTTTCCTTCTACTTGCACCCAACCCTTTTTACTCCAACAGACCCCTTCTGAGGCTCTTCACGTACTGCCTCCTTTAAATTTCTCTCCTCCCTCCACCCTCCCCACATTACCGCGTCCCTCTCACGTCTCTCACCTATCCTCCATACCTCCTAATCCTCTTACAGCGACTGTCTCCTCCAATTTCCACTTTATCACCTTCTTAGCTCTCCTCTTTTTTCCCTTTTCCCTAACCGTCCTCTCCGTCCCACCTTTCTGCAACCACCAAAATAGTTGTCGATACCCTCCCACCCTCTAAATACATTTACATTTCTAGTAATCTGCCTCTATCCCTCCCATTTACACACACATAATCCAGTACCGCCCTCCCCCCCGTTATCTCACTCTTCCATGTATACTTATGATTTTCACTTTTTTTGAACCAAGTATTCCCCACTATCATCCTTCTTTCAACACACAACTCTAACAGAACTTCTCCGATTAAACATTCTCTCCAACTACCCCAAATCGGTCCTGATTATGTTCTTCCACCCCCTCCCTTCCACACCCTGCATTCAAATCTCCAAATAGGACAAATTTTATCATTTACCCGAACTTCCAACATATTCTTCCTCTTCAAATCTCTTTCTCTCTCCTCCTCCTATTATATATATATAATATATATTATAATATTTTATATTAATTTATATATATAATATTACTATATATATAGTATAATATATTATTTATATATATATATATATAATATATATATATATATATATATAATAGTATATATATATTAATATATATATATATATATTATATTATAACGTATATATATATATATATATATTATATAATATGATATATATATAACATATACTATATATTATATTTATTAATTAATTAAATCTATATATATATTATAATATATAATATATATATATATCAATATAATTATATTATATATATATATATATATATATATATATAATATATATATATTTATATGATATATAATATAATATATATATATATTATATATATATAATATTATATATTATATTATATATATATATATATATATATTATATATATATATATATATATATATATAATATACTTATATATATATATTATAAAGTATATAGTATATAGACTATATATATATAAGTATAATATAAGAGTATTATATATATTATATATAGTATAATATAGTATACTAGAACACACACAATAATTTATATATATAATAATATATATAATTATATTAATATATTAATATAGTATTAATATAATATACACCAACATAATTATAATATTTATATATATATATAGATATTATATAATATATAATATATATATTATATATATTATATATATTTATATAATTGATATATTAATGATCGCCAATATTATATAGTATATATATTAAATATTATATTATATATATATATATATATATATATATAATATATCATAATATATATATTATATATATATATAAATATAATATATACATATATATATATATATATATAGATATATATATATATAATATATATATAGTTATTATATATGTATATATTATATATATATATAAATATAATTATTATATATATTATATATATATATATATAGTATATAATATATAATATATTATTATAATATACTAATATATAATATATATATATATATATACTATTATATATATTATATATATATATAATAATATAATATATTAATATATACTATATATAAGTAATATATATCTATATATTATATATATATATATTATAATTAGTATATTATATATATACTATATATATATATATTATATTAGATATATAGTATTATATATATAACTTTATATAATGGATTAGTGAGTCGGTACATCCCTAATATATAATATATATATATATAAATAATATTATGAAAATATACTAATATAAATATATATATATAATATCTGTAAAGAAATTATCTAAATCTATATAATCGGATAATTTTATATAATATAATATATATATATATATATAATATATAAAATATAGTATATACTATACTATTATTATATTTATGTATATATATAATATGTATATATATATACTATAGATATATATATTTTTATCTCTTTACTAATAATATTTATTTTATAGTTTATTAAATATTTCTTAATATTTTTTTATTAATCCGGCTATATATAAAAATCTTGAATGAAATTCTATTAAGGGGCCATTTGCAAAAATTATACTGTATATATTATATATATATATATAGTATATATATATATATATATATT
>JABUQX010139098.1:0-20548 GCA_015478945.1 Trachelipus rathkii | reverse complement strand
TATCAACTACCTTTAATTTACTAAAATTAAGCCTCAAACAAAAGGCTTCCCTCCAAGTTTTAAATTCTTGGAAACAAAACTTAAAAGCTAATTTGAAATTTAAAAGTTAATGGTGAGTTATAATTGTTTTTGTTGAAAATTTAATTGTTAGGCTAGACCTCCTTTAATTGGGTAGAGCAGTTCACTCAACTGCTGTGATTGCATATCAGAGAATTTACTTCATGGTACTCCCAATATTAGACCAATATACACTAATCGTTGAACTGATGAAAAGATTCTAAATATTCTCCTCAGTTGTTATATATATATATATATATATATATATATATATATATATATATATATATATATATATATATATATATATATATATATATATATATATATATATATATATATATATATATATATATATATATATATATATTTATATATACCAGCAGGGGTATTGATTCTTATTATGGTCTTGGTATGCAACCTAGAGCATGGCATAGCGATAAAAACCAATACTAGGGACTGTGCATCCCTCCAGCCCCAGCACTTGTATGCATTTGCATTTGTCACATATGTAATCTTTCGACCTCCATCCTTTCCTCTCATTTTTCATAGGAATTATGTTTTTTCAATCCACTTACTCCTCCACAGTTCCTATCTTCTTTTTAGTGAGAGAGGTAGATGAACGCCAATGACACCCTTCTCTATGGGAGGGACACCTGGCGTCATCTGTGTTGAAAGAGTGTCAACCGCATCACCCGTTCGTGATTCTGTGTACCAGGTTTGGATCTTTTTCCCTGACCCTTCTGGAGCATCTATAAAAAGAGAATCCCCGCCTCTGAGCACGGCCCTCCGGGCACATACCTCATGGAGCTTGACACCCATGAGGGGGTACCCTTTTGATTTAATGTACTATGCAAAACCTTAATTCGTCTCGGACTCTAATGGATTTAACAATTTCTGACCATGCACCGATTAATGGACTTACTCTTCTGAATTGCACTTTGAATATTAATTCCGTGATTCCCTCCACTTCACCTGGAAGGTCTCTGTCTATCCCCAGTGATCAGTCTCCTGGCACGCCCTCGACATCCCAGGTGACAAACGGACGGAGAAACCCCGAAAAGATGCCCCCCGTCCTAAATTGTGTACTCCATATGCTGCTTCCCCTCCGGGACTGCCAGCTGACACAACTCCAAAGCTCTTATTGAGCAAAGAACCATCATTCTTAGCGATGCATTTGAAAAAGCTGTAGGAGTTGAAGACCCCCCCCCCAGTCAAGTTAACGAGGAATGGGTCCCTTCTCGTTCAAGCTACTACCCGGACTCCAAGTTCTATCTTGTCATCCATAACTTTTCTCGGAAACACCTTTCTTATTTCCACTCCTGATGAAATAAGAAACTCATTCAAAGGCACTATTTACTCTTTAGAGCAGAAGGACGAAGAAATTGCTATCATGCTATGAAATCTACAGGCGAAAAGATTTCCTGTTACTAACGTTTATAGATTTCCTCCACGTCTAAACGAGCCTGGCACCCCAAATCCTCGTTAACTGCTGACCTTTAACATCACTTTTCCACCTACTAAGGTGAAAATTGGGTTTACATGCTACAGTGTTCGTACATTTATTCCCCAACCCAGACGTTGCTTTAAATGCCAGCGGCTTGGTCATCCCTGAAAATACTGTAGGGGACCGCATGATATATGCGCAGTCTGTGGAGAATTTCACAATCTCTGTGAAAACACACCACTCTGCAAAAACTGTGGAGGATCCCACAGTGCCTCTTTCCTTAAATGCCCGTCTCTCTTGTTTGAACAGGACCATACAAAAATTGAGCAGGAAAGATACCATACACCAGCCCAAAAGAAGAATATCCTACAAGATCAAGGCAATCCTATGCTACTATTGCAGCAGACCCAGATATCCGCGTGTAAACCCACCGACACAATTCCATTCCAGTAGAACTTTCTCCCCCAATCCCAGCGAGACTCTAACCTACTCGCCTGCACTGCCTATATTGCAGACTATTAAAATAAGTCAAAAAAACAATCTCCCGCCCAAAATGCCGTCAACAGCCCTACCTCGAGGATAGCTTTCAACTGACCAGGAATGAAACAAAGTCTGTTCATTCTCCACGTAGCTTGCAGAGCATTTCCTGCCAAGAAACTCTGCCCCATACACTCCCAATGAGCTCACCAAACTCACGTAAGAGGCCTGCGTCTTTGTCCCCAAATCTGTCTCCCACCATCACTCCAACTCCTGAAAAAGATGTTCCTAACGAGAAACAAAACATTAAGCACCAAGGTAAAGATTAATAGCTAAAATATAAAATCCTCTGATAGCTGGCAGGATTATTCCAGCTTTTTTGAATCCTATAACTTTTTTTTTCTTTTCGAATTTCCTATTTCAGCACTCCCTAAAGTATTCTATACCTTAGCAGATGAAATGGATTATAGTTCCCAAATAGAGCTTGATGTGACCTCCTCCCCAAAATACATATTTCTTCTTACATCATCAAACTCGCATACATTCGCTATCACCTCCTCATCTCTGCCAATGTTATGCAAATTTTCGAAGCGTTCTCTCCACTCTCCTTACATCCTTTTCATCAGTCAAGAAGGTACTATCCCTATTCATTATTCTACGAAGATTTACTTCACTTTCTTAACCTATCGTACTTCCTTCCCGAAGAGTTCCCTATTCCTTTGTGTTAAGTTCCTATTCATCTTCCTTCAAACTGGTCATTTACCTAATTTTTCTCCTCTTAAAAATACAATTTTAGTCTCCCTTTTTTCTCTTCTATATCTCTATACACCTTTCTTTTGAGACCTCATCATTGGCTTTTAGCACATTCAATCAGGCCTTTTTTTTCTTCTTTTAGCTTTTAATTAACAGCTTGCATCACCTGCTCATTCCACCAATCACAATTTACATTCCTACTTTAGCACATCCTTATACTTCTCTTGCACTACTAACAAGGACTTCTTTATTTTGCCACAGTTTGTTCACATTCAACCGACCTAATTGCAAGTGCTATCACATGTTTCCTTATAACCATGTTCACCTAACTTTTCTAATTCTCCTCACTTCCTTATCTTTCCTCTCCATCCATATCTTCACTAACTTAATCTTACATAAAACAATGATCTAAAAGTCCTATCCCCTTACCCTCTCTACTCCAGGACACTAACATTTCACCTCACACCACTCGTCTTGACCGCTTCCTTCAGTGTTTCAATCACGCCAATCAAATTAAATTCAATTTACCCTTTCTAAATACATCCATCACCTCTCTTCTCGCCATTTAATCCTCAGGCGATTCATACAATTTCGTCGAAAGTTACGCGGTCACGATCAGGTCCGCGTTATGCATAATCATTCCTAGCGAAAAGAAATGAGGTATAGGATCGCTAAACCAACTACCACTGTCCTTTCAATCTCCTCCTACGCCACGCAGAACATACTCTGTGGAAATTCTTTTTCCCCCACACAGAGATATATGAAAAAAAAGTTGTCTGTAATAACTGGTGTTTTATGATCTTTATATGACAAGAGAGTCTACTCCACTGTAAGAATATATATATGAGCACAAGAGAAGCGAACCATTGGGCACTGGAATGTCATGGGATGTACCCTACACCCTAAATAACCAAATGGAAGGTAATCTCATAGCTTCGAAAGCGTTATTTCCCTCCCTCAATATTATTATTAATTAACTAATTAGAAGTTGATGAGATTAGTGCTTGTGGAAAATTAAATTAATAAACATGGAAGCCTTTAATTTTAAAATTAATATAACTATCAAAATAATATAAAAAATAACCTAAAATCTAATAAGTTATACAAAATCTATATTTTTATATTACAAAATTATTATTTATAAAATATTTTATCTTTTACTCGAACTTGATATATGTTGCGTATGTCGAGTGACCGTTGACATCCCGTCCACAAATTTGGTTTTGAATAAAACGTTTGCATTGTTGAACATTCCATCTTTGAGAGAGACAATAATGAACTGAAAATAATGAAAAAATCAAAATACTTTATTCTGTCAATGGTATTTATTATATAAAAACTTATTAAAAAAGTAGCAATTTAATATAAAAAATACAATGATGAAATAATGGGCTTCTGAGGGGACGTTTTCGTCCTTTGAGCATAATAATAAAAATAATAATAAGAAGATTAATTGGGTTCAAAAATCGGACGAATCGGCAAATTTACAGGCATTGAAATCAAATTATTTTGCATCGTTCCATCAATAATAATAATTTCGACGATGACGAAGATGATTATGATTAACAATATGTATATATTAATAATACTATATCCAATGTGGGTATTGTTTCAACACTTCAAGAATGTTTAGTGTGCGGGTTTAATCTTAAAAATTTGCCCTTGCTTAATCAGGGAGTTGACGAATAAATCCTTAATTGAGATTTTAGGACCTGGTTGGAATATTTATCTTATTCCATTTATGCGAATTACTGTTCCTTATGGATTTCTCTTTGCCCGCCTTCACTCATAAATTGCCCTTCAGACCTCTCACAGAGTTTAAACTCAGAGTTTTTCTATTCAACCTTCATCTTCATCAACATTGGGATGGACCTCGTAGAGACTAATTAATTTCAATCATCACAACATGAAAAAAATATGAAGAAATATATAATTTAATATATAAGTGTACCATTGATAACCAATTTAATGTTAAAGTGGATTCATTTTTGCTAGTGCTTATAGATGCGTAATCACATATAAAATCCGCTAATAATTTGATAACAGCGTATAAATTTATCAAAGTATGCCATTGAAGGCCAGAGCTTCGCCTTTTTAAAAAGGTCATTAGCTTTTGATTAGGATAATTCGGGGCAGAGAGCGGTAAGATCGACGGCGACCGATATAAACTAAATTTATAAACTATAAGATTCTTCTTAAGTGTTTTTATTCTCTATTATTGGGCCTTCTGTTTTTTTCCTTGCTGGGCCCATGGGGAAATTTGAGCAAGTTAAATCTTACTAATTATACCAATACAAAAGAGAATATTTATTCGAAATTTATCTAATTTATTCATATTTTAGAAATTTTACCAAGATTTGGTAGCTTATAAAATTGCCTTTTAATTTTTTTATATTTATATAGATTGAGTCTGAATGACAATATCCCGACGTTTTTAATATACAAAAGTAACAATCACATTTCCTGATACAAATTAAAGAACATTTTTTTTTTAGGTACGTTGGTTTTTTGTTTCCTAGTTCCTTCCAAGCACGCTTTTCCCAAACAAAAAAATCAATTATAGTAAAGCGAGTTGTTTACTGTATTATTTATTACTCTACTCTATTCCTATGAAGTAATACCTCAATTAAGATTATTGATGTATTGATAATACCTGACATTATTATGTGATCAATAATCCCATAAATATTATTATTATTATTTAATGTATAAATTGATATTTCATTATTATTATTGTACTTTTTTATTTTATTCCCACTCCCATTTGTTATCAAAAGAGATTTCAACTGAAAGCTATTCAGTTATTCTGATACTTTATTCATTATTATTATTTATAATATGTTTATTATTAAACTTCCATTATTAATTATTATAAGTAATCCTATTAAGTATGAAATATAATTCCAGATCATTATTATGTAAGATTGGATAAGAATCAATTGGTAGAAGACGGTGTTTTTAAAAACGAAGACAATAAAGTTGCTAAAACAATTCTGAGTGATTTCTATAAAAGGAAGGCATAAAAAAAAAAAGAAAGAGGATAAATACAAAAAAGAATAATTTTGTTAATGAAAAAAAAAAAGAAAAGTCTCCCCCAGAAAAATAATTTTTAAATTGTTATCTTTAACTTGGGTTATATAAAATGGATAGATTATAAACTATCTAATTTGTATTCACTTCTAGCGCTATTATATATATATTGTGCAATGATGTTTTTTTGATATAATTTTTCTCTTAATGAATATTAGACTTTCTTTTTTATGGGTTAATCTCTTTTTTATGAAAAATGTGACTATTTTTATGGTAATCCCTTTCTTATGATAAATTTGACTATTTTTATGCGTAATCTTTCTCATGATAAATTTTTCTATTTTATGGTTAAAAGAATGAAGCCTTTTTATACTCTTATACTTATATAAATCTATTTTATGAAAAAAAATTTCGACTATCCTTTATGGTAATGAACCTTTCATCTGTATATTAAAATTTGACCTATTTCTTATGATAAATCTTTCTTGTAGTGATATATTAATATTGACGGTTATTTGGCAATATGGGGATCAATTCTTTGCAATTATTGAAAAATTTGAACATTAAATTTTTATTCTTAAAATGTTAAAGAATATACTTCTACTTATGAAAATATTCTGCCCCACTATTTTATCGGGAATCTTCTTATGAATAAGTTTGTTACTATTTAATTATAATATGGGATAGAGGGGTAGTGGAATCTTCCTTCATGGTGAAAATAATTTGAATATTTTTAATAATGGCTAATGGCGGTTTCTTATGATAATAGCCCTTTTATTTGTAGAGAATAAAATGATAGAAAGTGAATAAATTATTTACTCGATATATATATATATGGACTATTTTGTAATAATTTGGGAATCCTTCTTAATCTATGATCAATTTGATAATATGTTTGAAAGGCTAATCATTCTTAAAAGTAATTTTATCGTTAATTTTATAGATAGGCAAATTTTATATAGTATAAATATTGATCAACTATTGTTTTAACAAGATTAAATATTCTATTTTGAAATTTTGCATTTAGGTCTATTTTATTGATTAATAATTTGTAATTTAAATTATCTTATGGGCATTTGTTCCATATATCATAACTCAAAACCTACCTTTTTCCAATATTTTATAGAAGTGATATCATTATTACGATTCTTATCACGTTGAAACTGTGATTATATTCCTCCAAAAACATTATTTTTTTTAATTGAGATAAGTGGAAATTAAATGCAACTCAAGGTCTTGCAGATACAATCTCATTTTTTTGAGATAATATTATTTATAATAAGAGCTTCATTTTGATTTAGTGAATTTATTTTAGTGTTTAATGATAAATGGTAGCGATCTTTTTCTGTGGGCTTATTAAAAATAAGCTAATAATTAACACCATGATTATGCTTTATGGTAAATAATAATGATATATTTTATTAATAAAGTGATGATTGATTTTATGCAAATTTTATACTGTAAAATTATTTTATGTATGTAATAAATTTGTTATATATATTATTTAAATATGATCCTTCATCTTATTCCACAGAAATTAGATTGTAAATTTTATAATAATTTATGAAAAAATCTCTTTATATTTTTTTTAAATGGTTATAGATTACATATGTGTGGTTTATGATTATCTCTGCGCGGATATATTTAAGTTAATATAGTGACTTTTATTGATTTGTTTTTTCTATGCTAAATTAGAATATTTTTATGTATGGAAATACTAATTTTTGCATGATTACATTGACATCTAAAATGAAGATGTTATGATTCCCATATAAATATATGGATTAATAATATTAATTTTTCTAAATTTTTTTAAATGATTAGTTGACCTATATTTTCAAGTATTAATTTTATTAAATTAGAATGATAATCTATTTATTTTATGTTTATCATCTTCCTCTTCTGTAGAACATTCATCTCCTATTTTTATGATAAATTCTCAGGATAAATTTGACTACTTATGATTGGGATTTTTAGGATAAATTCAACTATCTATTTCCTATGACGTGATATTATCGGATAGATATAAAATTAATTATTGTTTCATATAAACATGTCTTCAATATGAAATTATCCTTTGTACTATATTTATGTAAAATATTCTAATATTCATAATAGTATCAACTTCATCGTTAAGAAATAAATCTCATATATTTACAATGACATAATAAATAAAGTGGAGAGTAAATATTGTATTTAACTTTCCAGAAAAAGGCATTGATAGTAACGTGGGAATCCACACAAAAAATTACAATGAAGATTGATTAATTTAATTTTCTATACCGTAATGAATTAAGAGTTGGGCTATTGTAGTAAGATTATAATTATAAGGTGTTATATAAAATAAATTTTAGTATGATAATGTTTTACATCTCTTCTCCTTATCATGCATCTTACTCCCTTCTTCTCTCTTCTCTCTTGCTCTACTCTCTCTCTCTCTAACTCTATCTCTCTTCTTCGTTTACTCTCTCTTCGTAATCTTTCGACTATAATCATCTGATAATTATTTTTATGCATTTAAATATCTCACTTTTATGTTAGCTTATGTATTATAATATTTCGACTAATTTTTAATCAGATACGTAATGGAGTCCTCATTTAGTGTGTTATTTCTATGATTTAGTAATGTTTATGTATTGAAATTTGAAATAGTGATAATATTTTATTGATAATATCTTTTCTTACATAGAGAAACTTTTTTAGTAGGGGTATTTTTTTCTCTTATGAAATGGTTGATGAAATTATGAAAAACGATAATCGACGGTATCTTCAAAGCCCTCGAGACCGAAGATGATTTTGGGATATCTATATTATCTGTTTCGATTTCAAAATAATAAATTTGTACTATTGTGTAAATTTACAATATTTGTTATTACTCTCATGGCATTAATTGACAGATTGACTAATAATTTCGTATCCTACTCAATATGACTTTTTGTGCTACATTTTTTTTTTAAATTAGTAGATAATTATTTATTATGATGTAGATGTTGAAGTTGTTATTTGTGATGATAATGTACATGGACATTATGATTGAGATTTGTATGTGCATTTTAAAGATAGTGAGCCCACTTACCGTGTTTGATTTTATTAACCCACTAGCCGGAAGATTCTCTATAGGCATTGTTAATATCTCGTTGATCGTACCAGAGTATCCATAATTTATTCGGTTAATTCCTGTTCTAAGGAACATAGTTCTATTTTTGTTTTTTGAATTTTCATAAAGAACCCTTCAACAATCAGAGAGGTGCTTTACTTATCCGGACTTCCGCAACCTGATGAAATTTTAAACGATGTTTGAAACTTTTAAGACTGAACCATTTTTTCCTTGGTGACAGAAGAATAACACCAAGAAAAAGAATTTTACTTTCTTCGCAACTATGATTTAAAGAAATGTTTGAAACTTTAGGCATTTTTTTTGTGACCAGAGTACAAGAATAAGGTTTTTCTTACAAGATACAAAAAAACTTCTTTTTAAAGTGGTCAATCCTCTTCTCAGAGAGTAACACGGGGGGATTACAAGTAATTACAAGTAATCGAACTTTAAGGCCGGCTATCCCAATCCTGTCGCCACCAAGTGTTCGCATCAGAGCTTTAATTCTTGCCCCCAGGAAGGTAAAACTCAGATGCTACGCGGAGGATTGAACCAGCGTCCTCTCGCACGAGAGTCGGCGACTCAACCTCCTACGCCACGAGGCGTTCTTTCAAGATACAAATATGTGCGAATCTTTAAAAAAAAAATTCTTGAGTGTTTGTCTGTTTGATAATTAGATGAAACTTTAGTTGTACTTTCCAATTAATAAATTTGGTGTCACAGGAACTATAAGTAACTACTTATTTCAACCTTTTAACTCAGTGCTGGATTAGAACCTTGCTGACCCTAAGTAAGGCACACTTTTTGAAAACTTAATTGGAGTGAGCTTCCGAGAAATACACAGTATAAAATATTCACTCAATCCCCCACTAATAATAATTGATTTCACATTTTTATATAACGATTAAATTTAGGTTAGTCCGATTCGTCATTTACTGGTTTTAACAAATAAACATTGAACTACATTCCCGGTTATATGACAGAAATCCAATTAAATTAATCAAAGTAGGCTGTTTTTTATTAAAAGAGTTTACCTCATCCTACAACTGCCGACTCTTTTTACTCACTGTTTCAGAATTTCATAATTAGTTGTTTTATGTCAACCAAATAATAATTATCATCAGAGTCAAATACACTTAATCAGTCGGATGTTAAATATTTAGTCTAGCTAAGATTGAATTCCGGAATTACAAGTTGACATATATAATCTCGATCAGTTGATCAAATACGTATTACTGCTTCCAGAGGTATGAGAAAGAAGGATAACGCTACTCCTTTTCTTGTTGTCAACTATTTTTAGCACATTATTGTAAATATAAGAACGAAATTCGACATTTTTTTTTTTTTTTGTTATATATTAAGATGACTAAAGCTGATAACAATATGATTATTGAAGAAAGAAGCATTGAAAAGAGATCTACCACGGAATAAGGTAGATGGGTGCGGTGTGAGAGATAATATTATAATCCGGACAACATTTTCCATGAATGTGTTTTAGTATATAATTTTATTTTCTATTTACGTGCATTTGTCGTGTATATTGGCGGTTGTGTCTTGTTGCTTGTTCTTTATTTTATTTTTAAATAGCATATTTCCATTGAAATTAATTATTTAAAATAAAGAAATTCCAGTTTGAATTTAATATATTAACTGAGAAATCTTATCTTATATTATGTAAAATCTGTATTTCACCTAGGGTCGATTCACCGAAGGTGGAAAGAACTATATTCTTAAGTAAGTCTTAAAGTAAACATTATAAGCAATCATTATATCAATATTTGTACAAATTCAATATTTTATTATAGAATCAATATCTTGTAGTTTCTCAAAAAACATCCTCAATTTGCATATCTTCTCGTAGCTTACTTTAGTTAAAATCTATGCCTACAGTGGGCGTTTTTCTGCAGTGGATAAGACGACTTTTCTAAGGATGATTCCCGAATTGTATCGTGTGATTAAAAAATACTGTTTGATTTTTACACAATTTTTTTATTTCTGAGCCCCGATCATCCCTAATCTTAGATAGACTTTTGGAGTTTAGGGTTAAAAAATTTAGGAAATATCTCGTTAAAGTTTACATCCCTCCAGTTTCATCACTAACATCCTCTTTGTTTAGGTACTGGCCGACTCGATTCATTATAATTTCAGATAATTGGTATGGTGCGGTGCTGTCACTTGCGGGGGAGGAATAAGGTGGACAACATTTGTGGGTTTAATCGTTACGGCTAAGGCTCCTATTAATTTTTTCAAGGTAATTAGGTTAGAACATAATGCTCTTACTATGCATTACTACCGCAATAATAAAATACTTCACGCTGGTTCAGCAAAGACCAAAAAAGGATTGTGTGATTAAATTCGAATGTGTGACCGGTCTTCTAAATGCCGCAATATATTACGTACAGTCCAGTAATGATAATCGTAGAATGTCAGAATGAAAATATCATTTTCAAGAGTTCACACATTAGTAGGTGGGCCAATTTTTAATGAATAGTCCAAAGTGGTTAGTGTTGTGCCAGTGAAGAGAGGAATAGTTTAAATGCGGGTGTGCAGTACCTGAGAAACAAATATCAACTTAGCCAATGGTGGGATGCCCCCCGCGAGTTAACAGAGTGGTTATCCATTGGACGTGTGATAAAACTGTGCATTGACTGGAGTAAATGGTTTGCAGAATACTCATTTTCCCTTTTCTTAGATTCTCTTGCGACCGCAGAACCACTTTCGAGAAAACCGATCGTTTACCGGAATGAAAATTGACTTTTGTATATCAAGGCATACATGATTGCGAGCTTATTGGAACTATATTGGCTTGTTTATGGGTGTTTTTTCGTTAATCTAGTGGTGGTTTAAGATATCTGGGTTTGAGTTATTTACATACTTTTTTTTGTGGCTCAATTTTGTCTCTATGGTGTGTTGATTTTTCAAATATAAGAATGTAATTCCTTAAAATGCTATAATTTTTGGAATTTTACTCGCAAGCATATTCGCATAATATAGGTAGAGTAACGGTAAAACTGTCCCCATGCGTTCGAAAACACACAAACATTACCCACAGCTATTTTGTTTTTTTGACTGATCCAATTAATCTATATAATATAACGACCAAAGAATTCGGAAAAACCAGTGACTATACGGTGAAAAATATTAGTGGGCAACAGATAACGTGTAATAAAGAACAAAGTACCGCACAATTATTATCGTTAATGTTTCTTTGACCGGAGCTGGTAGGAAGGCCAATATTCGATATAATTGATATCCCTTATCCTCAGTAAGGTATTGAAGCAGTGTTCAGCCTAGATTGTTTCTCTGTGTTTGACTATGATTATTAATGTTTTTAAATGGAAAATGTGAATTTAGAGAGCATATGTAAAATATCTTGTTTCATTATTTTTGTTTCTTAGCGCATGTGATAAATTTTATGGTATAACTATAGTACAGAAATGTGTAATATCTGTGTAGAGTTTCCACTCATAGAAACATAATATGTGTGTAAATATATTTATTCGGTGTTCAATATAAGGGTCAGGACACTGAGAATCGTTCATTTACTTAATACACAATCAAATAGTTATATAACTCCCTTAAGATAAATTGAGGTTTAAATAATGAATCGCTAAGAGTGCTGCCACATCCGCGATTGGATATAAGAGCAGAGTAAACGGGAATAAAACAGAAAATATGGTGGGTGACTCAAAAAGAAAAATAGTCAATCACTGACACCCATGGAAACCGAAGTCTAAAAGAGGCAATGTACGCCTTAAAGTATATCTGCCATATTTATTTGACCCTTGTCCTTTACAGAAATCAACTTTATCAATTTCGTATACTACCTACGAAGAGTTACCAGCCACTAGCTACAACTACATTCAGAGGAGAGAAAATAGTTGTTCATAAAACAACAGACAAACATGGATTAAAAACATTTTTCAGGAAACGTGATTTGTGTCCTGCTCCAGCAATGTTTTGATATTAATTGTAGTCAACAAACTCCGGAGCACCGGAGTATACTTGGAAAGGAGCAAACTGGAATGCTCGCTGTAATCATAATTGTCTATAAGAAAACTGGAGGAAATTGATGAGGAAACTTTTTGACTGTGTGGACATTTCAATGTGAACTATGGTGAACGCTCAGACCTGGAAAAGTTGATATCCAGATAATTCTCACAATCCAACTAGTGAACTATATATTTTACCTAATTTGCCAGAGAGAAAAGGCTGTACTGCCGAAGGAGTTCATGGAGCGAAATAGAAAGTACTCATAGGACAGACTCATGAGAAAGCCACAGACTAATTGGCGTTAAGATAAGAGTGATCAACCATGAAAGTCAACATGAAGGTCAGTTTATCACTCTTCCATTTCAAGACCAAAGTAAGGGAGTATTCCCGTTCTGAAAGTGTGGCATTTGGTGAATTTAAAAAAAAAACGGAAATACTACAACAAGAGCACGAGATAATATTTTTTTTATATGTGTACTACTACATTCGTATTAAAAAGCACAAAATACAAATAATGAGAAGGGATTCTGGATAAAATAAAAATCGAACACCGAATTAATATGAAGTATGTTTGTCGCTAAAAACTGATTCGTCGCTGAAAGCTGACCCGTGGAGACGCACCGAAATTATTGAATAATTCCTGAAGTTATTCTTTAAATCTTATGCCGAAATTTGGAGGCTTAATCTCAAATTTCATGATGGAATTAATTTTATTTAGTAGCCAATTATACTGTATTACTTAAACTTAATACAACAAAAAGGGGAATTAAGGATTTTAACATAATACTCGCACTTCATTTCGCAAAGATAAACTATGAACTCTTAAAATGATTTAAGATGAAAAATGAGTCAAGTAAGTTTCCATCATTTACTCAGAGTTTATTATACTTTCTAGTCTCTTTTGTTGATCAATGTAATTGATTAGTCAACGACCCCAGAATTTATTGTGGCATTTATTAACAAACTATGTGTATTATATAAGAAGAAAAAGTAAGTTTGACGTTAGTATTGTTTGGAAATTATGCCTCTTTATGGATTGTTAATCATAATGATAATTGTAATAAAACGACATTCAAAAGTTTACCCATTTGTTAAATTTTGGAATTGAAAAAAATTATTTTACATTATTTACAACTGTTAGAAGTTTCACAATGAGCACAACCGAATTCTAATACAGGCGAGAATCAAGGACAAGATATTTTTCCAACAACAATTCATATTGTATTTTTTTGTGCTGAATAATTGAATTAAGGAATTAAGGTAAATGTTAGCAAGATCTAGAAGTTAATATTGTAGTCCATAAAATTTACAATAATGCCTGTAAATTTGATTAAATTAATGAAATATTTATGATGTAGTTTTCAATTATTTAAGTACTGGAACATTAAAAGTTAAGAGAATCCTCAATATTGGTGTGTCGATGGGATAAAAGGTTGATTAAATAAAGTGCATTCAACCAAAATAGTAATATTGTACTCAAAGAAATGGGGAAGTGTAAATGTTAGACGTTAATTGGCAATGGAATTATACGACAGTCTTAAAGAATGTAAAATTACTCTTAATTGTCTTTATGGTCCATCTAGTGAATGAACTACATTAGAACTAACAAATTTGCAAAAATCAGTTTTTTAAATATAAATTTTTCAATCTCAAAGTTGATAACACTAAAAAGTCTTTAACTTGGATGACTAAGAAAATCCTTCTCTTAATTGTAAAGATTGTATTTAATAACATTTCAAACTTAGGCATAAGTGCAAGTTAATTTTAGTTGTAAATGAAGATTTTATGATGCATATTTTTTTGTAATTATGTTATTTTATAATAAATGTATATAATATAATATTGTATATTTACCTATGAGTACCTCCCCCCTGATTTGTGACGAAGTAAGGTCTTCATAGAATAAACGTTGGTAGGGAAATATTAGGACGAAAGCATAGCATCTAGAACTCGACAACGAATACTAATTCTAAAACATATACTTAAAATAAATCCATTAAAATTTACATTGAATAAAATAAGAATGAAAACACTTGTTAATGAATTAGTGTTAGGGCTCCGTAACAGTAAAATATGAAATGTTAATTAAAGTCACGTAGTGATGAATATTACATACTTAGTAATTTACGTAATACATATTGTTTTATATACAGCAAAGAATAAGCTGCTGAGTGGCAAACGGATAATTGTTAAAAAAGTTTTTTTGAACATAACAGCGATGAGCGAACAGTGCATTAATTTTTTTTATATATAGAAGTAATAATATAGATACTTTATCGCAACATATTATTTTTCTTCTTTTAATGGAGTCTGTAAAATAAATATTTCTTGTAATTAATAGTGATTTTATTTTAATATTTCCTCCACCTATATATAAGAATATGGAAGATTTTGAATTTTATATAATTCCAGTGAACCATTTAATGAATTAGGTAACCTATTTGGACCATTTATATATATATATTATTATTATTGATAAATATTAATAGGTGAAAATATATAACTATTTATCATCTTTATTATGGTGGTATGAAAACTTATTAAAGAGAAATGTATTACACCACAATAGAACCCTCCATCAATCGGAATTAACTACGATCTGAATACCCAAGAGGAAACAAGAGAGTTAAAAAATGGTTAGTATGGAGTAATCAGAAAGGAGTAGAACGTAAAGAAGATTTGTCTTAATATGGAAATGAATATTAAACATAAAATATATTTAATTCTTTATATTAACTTTTTTTATTGTTACGTTATTTTTTTTAATCCAAAACGTAACTGTAATATTGGCTAGAGAGATTATACAATTTACTCCGAAACCCCAACCAATAAAATTCTAATTGTAGAAATGCGACGAGAGTATGGAGAAAATTACCTTGTATCATAAAGCAATTACCAGTAATTTATTATGTATAGAACTATTAATAAGATAATAACCCGGGAAGAGGGCCAGGGATCCGTTATAACCACACAAAGAATGTCATTACAATGGATGTTCTGGTTGAGATCTGCCTCCGGCCTCTCCTGGGCCGGGAGTGGACTGGGAACGGTGGTGTGCAATATACGGCCAATTTATATGTATACCCCCACTTCGGAGGGAGAGGGTTCCTCGAGGAACAACGGCTCCTTGCCTTCCCTGGGGTGAAATAAATGATTTTGTTATTGGCTGGTGTCGCATGGTGGTCGTTTCCATCGTCCCCGACTCACTCTCTTATCGAGAGGTGTTATCTGCCGGTTAATCACCCGTACTCCACCTGCCTTCTGTTTGCCCACCCGGTTCGTGAGTCTTCGGAATTTGTTGGCCTTCCTCACTTCAAAAGAGAAACATTATAATTCGTGAGTAGCGAGACTGGATTCCGATGATAGTGTTTTTTTAGTCTTTCTAATTATCTACGCTCAATTCTTGTTTCTTTTTTTGATTTGTGTACCATACACATGGGATTGTCCTACTGTAAGCTGAAATGTGCGTATACTGTTTATCAAGTGTGCTTCTATTGGTTTTTCATAGGCTATAAGCTTTGTGTTCATGGGGATAGACATTATCATGCATGGGCTTAGACTTATTTCTTAGATTGTTTAAGCAAGGGTAAGCTAGCTCTCACACAAATGTGAGTAATATAGTGATATGACATCAAATGAAATAACAATTCCTTATAATATAACTCAGATCAATTATGTATTATAATATATGTATACCTATATAAGGGTATTATTATATTTATTAAACTTTTATAGAATTAGAATATTGAGTAACGATTTAATGAGAAATCACATAATTGATTATATTATCTAAATTCTCTAAAGTATAATTATTAATTACTGATAGACTAGATATTAATTCTTCTGAGAAAGGCTTAAGTAAAGTACTCCATACTAAATATTATATGATATAATACTTAGGTCTTTCTGTGTGTTGATAGATAACTCAAGACTAAACGACTCATAAAACTATAAATTTGAAATAATAATTTTAATGTAGATATAGTAGGCCTATTAGTGATAATTGAACTCCTACATGTAATACCCATTTTTAAGGGAATCTTTTATTCAGGACTTCATGATACTACTCTTAATGAATGAAATGCTTATACTTTTTCTGAAATATGGAGCACAGTTAATTCTTAAGATTTGCCTCCTTGGATACTGTAAGTATATATGATATTACCAGAATTATTACATTTTACAGAAGTTATTAGATTATAAGCTAAGTAGGTTGGAAGGACACAGATAGTTGAATAATTTCTTTCGATATATTAAGACTGGATGACGACAGCATTCATTAATTATCATAGAAAGAAGGTATATATTTGAAGAAGACTTTTATAATATAGAATTTTCCGACTCATTCTATTAATTAATAATGGCAGGACCAGTGAATAAGAACTATTAATCCCTATTTAATGAGGTTTTGATCATATACAGTATGTTCCATTTCCTTTAAATTATATTTTATCTCTTACTATTATTTATACCTATATATTATATATTAATATGTAAAGAAGATAATATGTAAAAACAGATACTAATTGTTATATTGAAATATTTTTTGGAGATAATAAGAAGATTTGGAAACACCTTAGATCTAACTAACAGTAATTATTTAAATGAATATATATGTGATAATATATTTCTATTAGTCAAAGGAGTAGTGACGACTAATTATTTACTTAGCAAAAGCTTAGATACAATCATATGAGTATTGAAAGTACAATTGTTACCAATATTGATATATATAACAATAGTAAAATAAATAGGTAATAAATATATATAACAAATATTTCTATATTAATTTCTATAATTATAATTGTAATTCAAATGGAATAAAAATATGATGTATTAATGATAATAATGACTCATATATATATATATATATATATATACTATTAATATATATATATAATATATATATATATATATATATATATATATATTATATATATTAATATAATATATATATATATATATAGGTTAAACTAATTTATGATAAGAAAGAAATTTAGTATACTAGTGTTGATATATATACAAACTCTATGAATAATTTCATTCTTTTAATAATTTTCTTTTACATTTTATAATTATTAAATTAATAAAAATAAACTTGAAAATTCTTTACCTTTTTATATAGATGATTAATTAACTAAATTATTCTAATTTTTCTTTTAGAAACGAAAATAAATAGTTAATATTGAATAATATAATAGAGATAGAAGTAATAACTAATTAATGTCTACTATGCCAAATGTTCATAAAATTAAATTATTATAAATTTTTAGTAAGCTTAAGTTAGCAGATGATTTGCACATTTTGAATAACAATAAACTTGGAAAGCGACAATTAGAATTGAAGACTATTGATATATATATTATATTTATATATAATATAATATATTAAGTATATTTCAGGCTATTTTTAAATACAGATTTACGTAGTGAATAATTATATTAAATAATTATAATAAGTTTTTATGATAATTATTTGTCGGAATACTTCGGTTTATACTGTAGAGTAATAACTATAATCAAAGCTAGAATCAAGGTATAATTTTCGAAAATAGGGTACACCCTCAACTCATAGAATAAGCTATTTTTAGTAAATTTTTACACTTTTAAATATGCTTATTTAAGCTTAAATATTTTCAATAAAGTTTTATATTTATATATATATAATTTATAATATAAACATCATATATATATAATATACTAATGAATAGTATTTATATAATATATATATATATAATATAATTAAGATAATTTTATATAGTAATTTAACTATATAATAAATAATAATCCGAGCCGAAAACTTTTTAACTCAACCTTCAAGCTTTTCATTAAGGATGGGAAAATAGAGTGGGTAATAATTTAAGTAAGCCTACAGAAAGACCAATTTAGAGTCAACAATAAGGTTATTTCAAACTGAATTGACCCACTGAAAACCGGATATTGTCTACTCTATAGAAATTAGGATCTCTCGTATTCATTAGACTACTCGGATGAGATAGAATCTTGCCTAATCTTTGTTGAGAACAAGATAATCTAAGTTATATGTATGAAAAGAAATCGATCAGCTACTCTCTTTTATCAAGATATAGGAGCTGCGTTAGCAAAGGAAAGCAGCTACTCGGCTCAACTATATAATCAACAAATAGCAAGTGGTAAAAAGGTATTATTTTTAATAATAACAAACTCTTTAAGTAAGAAGTAGATTTTCACAATAAACCTAACTTTATATATTATATATTATATGTATTATTATAAATTGAAAATATATATATATAGGTTTTCAAATATTAATAAGAATATATATAGAATGCTTTTTTATTCTTATATAGTAATTTTAGAAATAAAGATTATGTAAATAAGCATACTTTAGATTTATGATAATTGTGACTAAATTCTAATTTAATATCTAGTGCATAGTATACTATATAATATAAAAATATATACGATATATATATATTAAATACTATTTTAGAAAGTTAATTAATTGCAAAGATGCATTATAGAAATAATTTTAAAATGTGGCTATCCCATAAAAGTTTCTTAGTTTATTGTGATGGATATATATATATATAGGAAGTTTTATTTAAATTTTGTACTTTAGATATTTTCCTTTAGGTAATATTATTATGTTTCAGAAAGCTTAAAAGATTAAGTAGGTCGAAATTGACCTATGGATAATACATTTATTTAACACTTATAATTTTACAAAGATTTATGCAAATTTTGCTCAAATCATAGGATGATAATACTTTTAAAAGATACCTCAAGCTTATTAAGTAAATTGATCTTAATTGGCTGTAACTAATTACTAATCATAACGACTAAGTCTAATATGTTTTATTTATTAAAAGTGTAAGGGCTAATCGTAGAACGCGAAATATATTGGATAATGTTATAGAACAACGTCACTATAATAATAATAATATATACTTTTTATAAAATATATATCTTAATGAACCATTTTAGTTGTAAATTAGATGAGAAAAGTCGACATTCACTCTATTTTTTTTATAGGAAAATATAAGAACATGAGAGATCTCACATTAAGTAGTGACTTGCTATGGAACAATTATAACTAATAAGGTATGTTTATAATATTTTAATTTTGTTTATTATATTAAAATGTGATTAATATAAATAAATTATTTAGTACTTATATATATATATCCACATAGTTATAGGTAGAATATTTCAAAGAAAATAATAGATATAATATTTTATTATTCTATTATTTAACAAGTAGAACACATATCCTGTCAATATATATGTAAACAATAAAGGTTCTCAATACTAGAATAATAGAAGTTTCTTTAGTTTTTAAGTTTCAAGAATTTGTATAAATTATCCAGAAGAGATGCTGATAAGGGAATAATAATAAAATCATATCATATATTAAATACATCTATGAAATAGTTTAACATGTGATAATATAAAGAATTATCCCGTTATAGCCCCCTAATTCCTCCAGAATGACAACTCCTATAAAGAAAGGTAATATTTGAGGACTAAACTTATTTTTAGTAGAATCTCTTCCCTAAAGTAATAGCTATTTTCCCTAGAATATCCTTTTGATATCCAATTTTCATTTTGTTTAACCATTTATAAGTTGATAGTTTTATAACAAGTTTGTAGGAAGTATTTTAAACATAATGTATTATTAGTACTTCATTAGATTGAAGAATATAAGATGTTTGAAGT
>JABUQX010139095.1:0-17500 GCA_015478945.1 Trachelipus rathkii | reverse complement strand
TTTCGACAGCGTAAAGTTATTCTAAATACTCTACTCCAGTTGGCTAAGTGAAAGAATTTACGTTCCAAGGTGGTGGATAGGATGTATATATGTAATAAGATTAGAAGTCCTCTTATATATACGCTTTCAACCCCAATTTTTAACACTATTCATATAGAGAAAAAGTCTCAATATTTTCAGGTTCTGTGTACAAACATGAATAAGTAATAAAGGTTTCTTATTGTCTAAATTTCAGAATATTAAGTATGCTTGAGTAAAGCTTTAAGTAGTGGGTAATTCTCCGTTCCTCGTTTGTAACGACTCTTTATGTAACTTATAGTAGTAGAATTAAAAATTGAAAAGATCATAATATTGTTCTTTGTAGTTAGAAATAAAATATTTTCATAAGACCATTACGGTTTATACACCAGTCTCAGTTAAACTGAATACAAATCAATATCGGTTATATTTCAATCATTAGTGTATGGCATTGGTTTCAATATGTGACGGACTACAAGAGTAGTTGTAACGAGGTCGTTATATATAGAATTACTCTGTAGTTAGTATTAAATATGACTTATCAAAGAATAAGCCTTCAATCTTGGTCGGCCGTCTACTACGACAAAGTCCGCTAGCTTACTTTCAAGTGTTAGATAATTTTGTTCTATCGACATAAACAGTTATTCTTCTACAATTGTAAAAAGTACCACGTTCTAACAAGTATATTAGCAAAACATGACCGATTTTATAGTGCGGAATGCATGGCTTATACCCTCATTAAATCCATCCTACGAAACGGCGATCACAGTTAAAAATTTGTCACTACGACTATCTACCTATTCGGATATCGCGTCCTTATTTAACTCAAATTGTAGCAAAAGAGTCAAAGCTAGCAATTGTTACCATCCTCTTCCGGATATATAATTCCAATGAGAACTCAGATGAAAGTATAACATCGTTTAATAGACATATGATCTCCTCTCAGATGGACAGGGGATATAAATAGATTAATGATTCCTAATTCTTTACACTTGTCATTTTTATATCAAATGTTTAATCACTTGGGATAATTGCTTTATCACATTTGATCAAATTTACAGTGATTTGACCTTTCCTATAGGGCTGTCCTACTATTCAAATTTTCTACTCCGGTTGCTCATAGATCACATAACCTTTTCAGTAGATACTTTGTCACATATAGAAGTTCTCGTTCGCTTTATTATTCTACACCCTCTTATTGGCTTCTTTATAGTATAATTCTTTATCCTGTCTTTCTCCGGGAATTATTGATAAGCTCTACTATTTTATTAAAACAACTCTTCGACCAATCCTTATTGAATTTCGTACACATTCATGAAATGTTCAATCTGCTTGTTACTCTCCATAATCTCATCGTTATTCCTCGCCTCTTAATCATTTTACTTCTTAAACTTGTATTGATGAGAACAACGTTTCGTCGAAAATATAACCATAATCGTTATCAGAAACCTGTTTTAGGTAAAAAGTACATTTAACTTTGATTATAGTGTTCTATTTTTTATTCAAAGGAGCACACCCCAAAAAAGAAACCCCGAATATATTGGTATAAAGACCATCATGTTATATGTATTTGTTATATCGAATATTTAAATGCTAGCATCATATATCGAGACATTACCTATTACTATTTATCAAATTTCTTAATAGTCGTTCAAGTGTACTCTTATACAACTAATTCAGCAGCTTTAATGAACTGCAAAAATGGTCTGTTACTAGCTAGCATGCTTAAAACTATTTCGTCATTGACAACGTCCATTACTTTAATCAGAATTTCTGCCGACCTATCACTTCGCACTATCTTTATCCAATATCACTTTTGAAGATAATGCCTTGCCACTACAGTTATTGTAATGCAAGGTGATTTGCTCTAAATTTTCTAGATATTGTGTAGCTGTAGAACAATGATCTAGTTGTTTTCTTATCGTTCGCTCATGTCATGGCTGTGTCAACAGATACGACTACAAAATATACCAACAGACCTGTATGAGCATTTATGGCAGATTTTTTTAGTTTATTTCTTATCTAGACAAATTATTACTTATTTTTGTTATTTATATTGGGTGAATAAACATAAGCTCATGATATGGGTATTGTTAAGTATATAATAGGTAAGGTAAACAGCGATTCTTTTGATAAAATATAAATATCCAACTTAAGCTGTACAACTTTAGGCTATTCAATACATGTTGAGTAAGTTGTGTTAGAATTTTATCCATAACGAGTTATCTACGTTTATGCTTATAATTGTGGTTGATTGATAGACCAATATCAGCTGTTAAGTGATTATATTAGCTTTATTTTACTACTGTGTAACCATACACCAATCCTTATAGCGGATACGCCTTTGTCTGTCTTATGTTAGCTGCAGTTTTATTAGATAGTATGAGCACACGAATATATATATGATGCACGCAGTGTCGGATTTCTGACTGTGCTTTTTGCGTGCGCATTTTTATTGTTTTGATCCCTACGTGCGGTACGTACACAGGTACTCTTGGTGAGGGCAGTGCCATAGATTTTACTGACTATGTCAGTGCGCATCCGAATCATAGAGGATTCAGCCCTTCACGAGTGCTTGTGTCCTGTGACTATGGAAAATTTAATAGTGAAAGTTAAATAAAACTACATAGTTTTATTCTTGCTCTTTAGAGCGGCCCGTCACCTCTAAGGTTATAATTGTTTGAAATTGGTTGCTCCTCGTCCTAGTGAATACAGGATTTACCTTGCAATACGTAGCGGTGCGTACATCAGGTATAGGGGCAAGTTAGTCACTGCTAAGGTGCGTCAGCGAAGACGTTGCCAGCATAATCAGACATTCCTGCCATATTGCTCCGACATAGACAGCTAAATGCAGTATATTAACAGCCATACTACTTCTCCTATAAGGATCCCTTATAAGATGTTCAGCTAATATAATTAATATTTTCCTCACTAATCAATAGTGATACTATGTGTTATGATATATACTCAAAAAATATTTATAATATATATACTATATTAACTACATTATATATATACTATAATAGTAGTAATGACGTTAAATATTTATGTATATTATATAATATTATATACTACTTGTTATATATAGTTAATACTATTATAATATAGTATAATATATTATATTTAATGATATATTAATTATATAGTATTCATCAAGTTATATTTGTCACCAATTAGGCGCCAAACATACTTAGCTTATAAAATTTTAATTAATATTCTATTAATATATATATAAAATTATAGATAATCATAATATTGCATTCTTTTCTTCATTTGTATTTAATTATCAAATGTTTCAATACCTTGTAATTTTACTAAAAAATCCATCACTCTCTGTAAACTATAGAACTGACAAATTATCTAATAACGTCAAACTATTATATACTCTCATTCAATCATTTCTTATTGGGCTGATTCTGACATTTTGATCCTAAAGCAAGTAGAAGTAGAGATCCTTTACTCAGAATCGTGGAATAGATTTAATTAGACAATGTGACAGCATTGTATAGAATGCGAGTGATTAATAAATAATATATATGTATTTAGATATAATATAAGTACGGATCATAATATGTTGACTGTTTAAATAATAAATATAATTAATTAGACATATAATGAAAAAATAAAAGGTTTCATTTGCTCCAATAAAATAGAATTCGTTGAATTGTGACGAATAGAACTTTGCAGACTGCAACTCATAGGTGGCTTGAATTCCTGCAACTTGCAATTAAAGTGTGACTGCCTTGATCAAAACACCTAAAATATCGGAAATATGAAAACTAATTCGATCTATAACTCCCACTTGTGTCCCCTCTTTATCAAGTTTTGTCACTACGACATTTGCACACACCTTGCTATCTTACTGCATCAATACTACGTGTTTCTACCCTATATGCACATATTACTTCACATCCCTAAACCCCATGTGCTCCCCGAATCATTTTCCACGAGGAATTCTTTATTATTAGGAAGCACCTTTTCAGGCCAGCAATGGAGAAGAAGTTTTAAAGTTTTTGCTTTTGAAATCTCGAGTTTGATGATTAGCATCCACGACTGGGTCCTCGGAGATGATCTTTCACAGATCATCTGCATTAGAAATTAACCAACTGACCTCACATATGTGCCTAGTATATAAATATTTTTAGATGAACATCTATTGGCCTTAGAGAAGGTGTATTTCTATATATATACATTGCATATACGCGAATATATTATCCTAAAGCTGTAATGTAATGGATCCCGATCCTATAATGTGAATTGCATGCTGTATTTAGGCAGACCAAAACCAACAAGTGGGGATTTTTTAGGCGTGTTGTGTAGCTGAAAATTATATTCTATACCCGTAAAGTGATTTATATAATTGTTCACTCATTCACACGAGAGAGAAGATCAATATATATATATTATGTCTTATATCATATATTTACTATACTATATTATATTATCTATATAATTGAATATATATATATATTATTTTATATATATATAAATTATATAATATATATTTATAGTAATATATATACTCTTAAATTAATATTTGCATATGTAGATAGAAATATTCAATTTTTTAATAAAACATTAGGGCTCATGATCATTTCATGTTTGAAGCCCAGAGCGTTTTAAATAGCGATGGGATGATGACGATGATTCCTTACACTTTTTGTTTATTTGCATAAATTTATAAAATAGATTTTAGGTAGATTTACTATTCAAATAATGTGTTTTTTTGGTTTCTTAAAAATAATCATTGCTTTTTATAATGGTTTAATAATTTTTTCCGAAGTTTTGTCTCAATATCCCTTAACTTGTATGCACAATATAATCACGCAAACTACCTGTTTTAATCAAAAATAATATAGTTAATAAAGATAGGTATTAACCTTGAAAGTCTCTAGTTAAGTTCTATGATTTTAGAAAGGTACTATATGCCCTAGGGAGGTTCTGTGATGTGATTCTAGAAAAGTACTACGCAGAGGTCCTAGGGATATAAATCTATGACATCTATGAATTACACTGACACTTATCTAATGAGGCAGTTTTCCGTGTAGGATTTTTCGAAGTTTATGAGGGTAAAAGCTCCTCACCTTCGTAAATTTTTTCATTTCTTTTATTAATTTGTTAGACTTTGATGCAAACCTTTGAAAACACCGTACTGTATAGTTGTTTACATAAATACATATTTTCGACCGCCTCCCTAGTCCATGACTCCACCACTGACCAATAGATGATATTCATTTAACTGAAAGTGATAAAACGAATGTCTAATGAAAACTTCTATTAGTAAACAAAATATGTATGTATTTAAATACAAGCTATGCACATACATAGGTACACACTAAATGAAATTGAGTTAGTTACTATTTTAATTACAAAATTACAATCATATTAAAAAAGCACAATAAATAATTAGAACTAATCCATTTTGAACGAAGGTATTGGTTTTTTTCTTATTCTTCACATTAACGTAAATGTGGTTTCTACTAGAGACTTTATCTGTCCGATGCTAAAGAGAATCAAGAGGATCGCATTCATCGTCTAGGACTTGAGAATATTATCAATCCGCTAATCTTTGTTTATTTGGATTAATAGTCTCGATTACAGCTGAGTTATTGTTTGTCCTATCCAGCCGTACAGTGAGCCTATCGTTCCATCACTGCGAAGAGATCGGAAATCAATGCAACTATTCGGACAGCTATGTTCTCCGTCAATAATGATTGACCGAGTTCTTAACGTAATTTATTTTTAAAATATGTAATTAGGGGAGCAATAAACCCGTTTTCTTCGTTTTCTTACCTATCATTGGTACATGTTTAAAATTATTTTCATTATTTATCATCTGTAATAATTCAATACGTTCCTTAGGATGAAATTATTAATCTTTGATCTACTATTTTTGTATAGCGCTTTGATATAGGATTCTTTTTCAGATGAATGTTACAATAGTTATAATTTGATGTCCTTCATCGTAATTATTTATCTGCTAACTTGTGGATCATAACCAATGTGTTTAGTTACACTTAAAATAAACACATACCATTATATAAATGTTGTTGGCTGGTTGTGCTGTGGGGCGTTGTATATTGTGCTTTTTGTTGTTGATATCTGTTGTTGTTGGTTGTAGTTTTGGTTGTTGTTTGTTTTATGTGTTGTTGTTGTTGTTTTGTTTTGTTGTTTGATTGTTTGTTGTAGGTAGGTGTATTATATTTTATCTTTTCATAATCGTGGTGGGAAAACATACCTTCTTGCTATCATGAAGCAGCCATTGGTGATCAGAACATCTTTCGAAAGCCAATTCTTGAAGGCATATCTCTTTCTAAGCTTTCTTTTTATATTTAAGTTTCTTACTTACAGCATTTGTATGATTCTATGACGACGCGAGTTTACCTTGAGGTTGTTTAAGACATTTCTTTATAAGATTTCAGACCTACTCGCTAGACAATTGTTAAATTTTCATCTCACAGATAGTTTTACGTTTTCGAGTTTTCAGTTTTTAAATGTCTTTAAGATGTTCAAAGAACTAAGTATCTTATTTCAGGTATGTATACTGTTTCAATCTCGTTAGGTAAATTTGTACGCAGTAACCTTCTATGCGTGTTCTTAGGATGAGGCTCACAGAAAGAATAATATGAAGTATAGAGTATGAAATACTTTTAAGAACTCTTTACGTGGAGTAGAACTTTGGGTAGCTACAAATTGACTGAGATTCAATCCTTCTTTGTCCGACAAGTTAAATACTGTGCTGTTAACAACCTCCATTCAATTAGTATTGATGAAAGAATTTAGCTTATAAAAATACGTTAGTTTAAATTATGTGAGTAAACTGTATTTCCTATATCCTCAATCAGTTTATGCTCATCATCAGGTTTATTTTTAGTGACCTGGTACATGAAGAGTTTTATATTCATTAAACCCTTTCGTGAAAATTTGAATTACTTCATGTAATCTTTAACTTTTTGCTTGGTAATACTTGGGTAGCACATATGATGTTACAGGTTTTGTTCGGCAGATTTTCACTTCTTTTTAATCATGTGAATAAAGAAGGTTTTCCGCAATGTGGAATTTAGAACAACACCATAGAGCCATCGGTAAGACTATATGAGCACGGAACATAAATTTAGCCCAATGTCGTTCAATATTCGCTTTAGGCACATTGGGCCAACCGGAACGATATACTTAATACTGTGAGGATAGCAAGAAGCTATCAAGATTAACAGCCTATATGCAATCGTAACTGAGAATTTTATAACTATTCAGAGATCAGGTCTCTTTCGCTCTTAGTGATAACAAGAAAAACTTATTTAGATATGCGTTAGATTAGAACTTGTGGCATGCCGTGTTTTCAGCATATAATTGTATGTTGAAACTACAGTTACTTTAGCTGTGATTCATTTAGCTTCACTGTTGCAACAAAAATTGTTAGATATATGAAACTGGTACCCAATTGAAGAGTTACTCTCATAAGTTTAAGTCGTGTCACTGTTTAGTGTTGAACTTGAGTCTCTGACTGACAGAAAACTATTGAGATGTATTAAGGTTATGTTTAAAATCTTTTAATCTAAATCGGAGAACTTGATCTTCATCTTCCAGAAGTAGATAATAAACGTTTTAGGGCAACAGTTTGATAAGGCTAAATAGAGTGTCGATGTTGAAGATCATTGTTTGGACACGAGTTGGAGGTGGGAGGCGCGATTAGTATTGGTGCCTGACGTTTCTTAATTTGTTTGGGTGAGATACGGACACTAAACAGTGTGAATAAAATAATTGCATCACAAAAGTTGTGTTAATAGGATAGGGCAAGATGTCAAAGCACTAGGACTCTGTCGAACCAGCAGGCACTGTATGAGCTGGTGTCGGGGGGCGATTCCCTGGAGAGGGGCGAATTACTCAGTTATATTACATAAGTGAACCCACTGTAATGCGAGAACTTTATCTTCATCTTCCAAAAGTATAGAATAAACGTCAGGGCAACAGTCAGCTAGTGTTTGATATGCATAATATGAATCATGTTATGATACGAAAGCCTGCGACCGATTCGAGCACGCCTTTTAACTATGAGCCGGTAAGCCCGACGATCATGGGTTTTGTGGAGGTCACTGAGGTGCCTGTATTTCGTATTTTTGCTTTGTATGTCGCGAGACACAGATTAGGGTTAAGTTGTTAAGATGGAATTTACCTCAGCAGAAGCAATGAGAGTAAATTTTGATTACGCACAGAATGAATATTCATATTTAACCACAAGCGAAGAGGATTCATATTGGGGATCAATTAGCTATGGGTCACATTTACAGAGCAGTCTTTGTTGGGATTCTGAAACGAAGTAGTGACTGGATGTTGCTGGGTTATTGGGATTTTCTCTGGCTTTAGTAGGAATTGGATTAGATACGCTATATCCGATTCATGATATTCGAAAACTAATTGAAAACTGTCCAAAAGTCATACTTCAAAAGGAAATAAGTGTAGAAGGGCAACATCCTAGAAAACTTAATAGAAAAAATAAAGTTTTAATAATATAATGTTTAAAATTCCATTATTTTTAAAAATAAGGCTTGAAGACAACATACAGCAATCATCTCTGTAAAGCTCGGACACAAGATGTTATTGACTTGAAATAAAAAGAGATATAGGTTGATAGAAAAACAGCATTACTTTTCTGGCTCCTGTTGAAAACGCTTGAAAAAGCATCTCTTAATTAAATTAGTTTGCGGAGTCGCAATTGGTAAACATCGAAATCGTACTGACTCCTACTTCGCCATACTTTCAAACCTGTCATAATCCCGACAGCATTTGCCTTTCAACGTATCAAGACATATATTTTACGCTGGCAGTTAGTTTGGTCCATTGACCGTTTTTACTTAACGATGCCGAGCAGACGACACGTAAACAGGCTCCTCGCGCGGGGAGACTTGACGGCTGAGGAGTGGATTTGCCAGTTTTGCTTTAGCAAGAGATCACTACCGTGATACTGCGACACTCTCACTGTATGAAATGACTTCGGTCTCAATTATTATACACAATTGTAGGGCGACCGAAATAGTATTTGCAGCTAAAGTGGGGCGGTTTCAAAGAAGGAGTTCTATACCCCTCCCGTTTGGCGGCTGGAGTCAGGAGTGCAGGCATATGCGTGCAGAAAACAATGCTGCTCATGCTGCAACGAGTTTTTTTGTTGTTGGTAAATTGACGGGGCACTTGTTGTTTCAGCAATTCTCAGGTTCTGATAACTAAGTGATGGTTCGAGGTGTAGTGCGGGCATTTCAACGTGTCAATGCTGTACATAAAAAACAATACAGGAGTAACTTTCAGTCGTACACGTGATTGAGGGTTAATTGACCAGGGACTAGAAGGCTTTTATACATTAAACTTAAAGTGAAAAGTAAGCTTGGGCAGAGTATTCTGCATCTGGTAGTAAGCAAGTTGTTGTGTGCCTCTGTTTGCCGCGGTAGCTTTCATGAACGCCTTGTGTATACAATTTTCAGATATAATTTAGTATATGTAATATAGTCATTTAAATATATTTTATTTTTTACATTTATATTTGTGTTGTACTTATTGTTTTATTTTATTTAATTTCATTATAAATGAATTTATTATATATATCCTAAGTATTTTTAAATTGTATAGTCGTATAATACATTATAAGTTTTTTTTTAAGTAGTTTTATTAGTGTTTTTCTGCAACAGACAAAGATTCTTGTTTTAGTTCCGATACGCAAGCCAGAGGGAGGTTGCTCCGCGATATAGAAATGAAAAAAAGTTCTTCGCAACCACCTCGGTCATAATTTGAGGTCAATTACAATTTCACGATAGGCAAAATGTATTACAGATCAAACACCAACAACTTATACATGCTCTTAATTCGTTAATTCTATGACAATAAGACAAGCTAACCTTCTTAGTGTCGCAATTTTTTGGGACGTATTTTCAATCTCGAGTCCGTCTCCATCCGCCTAGTAAACATTATACAGTTGCGCTATTCATTCAATATATACACAGTCATCATACAAACTATATTCTAATTCTATAGCCCAACCACAACGACTATGCTGACACCACGACTACCACCAGCACACACGACTTACGCCTAATCCTCAACACAACAACACACAATTCCCTCTCATACACATCTGCACACACATCATCACATTCATGTAACAACCAACTACATACCTAACTTCACAACAAAGCACAGCTACACATTCGAACACATCCACACACGCGTTCACAACCACAGCACACACACTGCACACCGAACATATCTACGAGCAAACGACTACATAAACTACTCACACCACCTGCATAATCAAGCACTATCTTCAAGATCAACCACAACACACACTCACTCAAACAAGACCTACAACCCACACCACGTACCAGCGACCAAGCCCAAACATCACATACTTCCACCTACAAGCCAATCTTATCGAACACAATCTACATATCAGCACATTACCTGACATCGACACAACGACAGCCAACAATCAAGCACCTACACAACCACATACTCGCATAAAGCAGAGCACACAACCACACCACACACACAAAACAACACACAAAACTTATCAATAATTACATATATTTAACACAGCACATCTATTACTCCATCCCTTACATTACACTTACAATTCTTATGCACCGTCATCATATAACTCACATACATTACACAACAATCCTACGTATAACGCAACTTATCACATCACACACACACACACTATACTTTCATTATTCACTAATTCATCATCAATCACACACCACAACACGCATTACACTATACATCATATCATGACATACATCAAATCAATTACATCCACACATTACTACTCATCAACACTATTTCCACAACTTACTTAACATTCATTGCACTATCTACCACACACATACAGCATCACTACGATCAATACACACACAGCACACCTAAGCAACAATTCACCATTTTATTTTGTCTTAGTAGGACATGACAACTCAGCATTATCACACATATCATCAACCACAACACACACTCAACATCACACAAATTCCCACATACACACACACTATATACACAAACACTACACAGCTACACAATCAACACAGCACAAAAAACACATACGTCACACAACAACAACTACACAACATCAACAACAACACCACTATAACCCTAACAATCATCACATCAACTAAATGACATCACTCACACAACAACACTAGTCAACACATATTCACGTGTCAAACAATCATACACAAACACTTAAAACATAAAATATATTATTATTTTTGGACTTTATTATTGAATTTTGTTTACCTTATTAAGTTTGTTTATTGAATACTAAGTCAGTAATCATAAGAAAAAGAATAGATTAGTTATTTTATAAATTTAATTACAATATATTAAAAACTACATGATATGGTATATAATATAGTAATAAATATAAATATTAACTTACTTGAACGTGGAAATTTTGTTTTCAGCAATAAATGTTCTTTTTATTAATTGGGTATGAGCTTGCTTATTAATATATTTATTTAGAATGACGTTATGAGATACTGATTAAATTTAATTTCATGTGCGTTTGGAGACAGCATCAGGGATTTCGATTTCTCTATAAAGATTAGAATAGTAAATGCCAAAATAATGATCCAATCAATATAAGCTTATTAATGATATTCTTACGCCTCGTTGAGAGAGTAAGTATCTTTTAGATTTAGTTTCTTCTATAGCTTCTTTATTAATATATATACTTTATAGTAAATGATTGAGAAGATTTAGTCAAATTGTTATCTCTCCTCAAATAATTGCTTTCTTTGTGATAATTTTAATCTCTTGATTGAATTAATAGATTTTCTAAGTGTATTCTATCTTGTCTTAATTATATGTTTAGTGAAGTTTAATATTCTTATACTTGCTATTTTCTCAAATTACTTTGCAAGTCAGTGTTGCATATTTATTAAAGCTTGTTTGTGAGTTATTTCAGTGTATAATTATATTATATTTGTTTACAGTAGTTAATAATTAATTAAATACTTTATTATTTAGGCTTTCTTAAGCTTATTATTATCGTTAATTTGCAATCTTATGTTAGCCTAAGCATCTATATTATTATACTGATTTCTCTCAAGAAGTTTCTTAATACTAAACGTATTCAAACTTTTTGTATTTATTCATCTCATCTTATAAATATCTAATAAGGTTAAATTATTTTATATTTAACCATAGTTGTGTAATAAACATAATATTAAATGAAATATATTTATACTATGATAATTATGATATAATAATTTCTTATTTTTTATTTATATATAAGAATAATATATATATAACATATTACCCTATTTTAGCTATGAAATATATTAATTTATTTTAATATTATGTCTTAATATTTTATTCTTAAGTATTTATTTAACTTTGATTTCTTTCTTGTTATATTCTACTTTGACCTATTCTATACGGCAAGATATACAATGTTTTTCGATGGTCTTTTTACATATATACATTGCGTATTTTCAACACAGAGTAGCTTTTTTAGTACTTTTATGTTTTGTCTTACTAAATATATCATACTCATTAAGTCTTCCTCTCATCCTCTAGCTTGAAGTCATGATTTGTTACCATACTTTAGCAGACGTTTTATACTTAAAATTAATATACTATGAATTTTAAAAAATTTGCGTATGTAAGCAACACAACCCCTCACATAGTTATATAGTTTTTGATCATAAATCATATAAAAAAACTAATAAAATCCCAATTTTGTTAAATGATTATATTTATAATATTTATTTATATGATATATAATTATAGTGTTTTTTTTTTTTAATCACTAGTATATTTATTATATATTTATTTATGCATTACAACTATATTTGTTATGATATCCATATTTTTCTCAAAAATTATCATCAAAATTATAGACTTGTTTCCATTCTTTTATAATAATATATCTGTCTCTGAAATGATACCTGGAGGAAAAGTTATTAGTCCTTAAGGGTTAGTAGTAATGATTATAGTGATTAAAGCTTTACTTTACTATTTATCTAAATATCAAATTTTGGTAACTTGTTCTTGGATAATTTGAGATTTTTTAGTCTTTTTTATAATGTTATTTAATTAGATATGTACATAGAATTCACGACAAAGTGTTCAAGTTATATCTTGTTACCTACCTTTTAGATTGGTTATTCTAATGAGTGAGCTTAATATGTTTCTATACGTTCTAATTATGTCTCTCAACAAATACCTACTTTATGATGAACTATGAGGGAATTGGAAATACCATTTATCTTTGCTCAAAGAATTTATTACTTGGCTATATTGCATTCCAATTTTAACTTGTTCCATTCAATTCTTGTTTGACTTTTACAAAGTTCAACCATATAATCTATCGGTAGGTGAAAATTTCAACATAGATCTTCTGCGCCTACGCCGTTATAAATCTTATTTTTCTCCAGTTTCCCTTATCACCCTATATCAGTATCTAATGATATATATTATAATCTCTTAAAATAGTATTATTTCTCTATCAACTTAACTGATAAATTAATAATCTCACTCAGTATATTCTTTTTCTCTTACTTCCCTCTTCCTAATATTTAACTATACAACCAACTATGTATACAATAAAATGATATCTCTATAATAGTCTACTCATATAAGCTACGTACAATTACGGTGTCTAATCATCTTAAGCATATCTTTATAAGGCAATCTCCAAGCAACGTGCTGATTGTGTTGAGCTATGGTTATATGGAGCTATATATTCTACAATATTATACATTATATTTAAAAAGATTTTATATTATTAATTAATTTTGAATTCTCCTAATATAAATATATATAATTTTCATCTTTATACCATTTTTTAATAATGTGTTTGTTTTTGCCTAAATAGGCAGAGCAAAGAACATATTCTTAATATTTGTCAGTATATGTCTCATATTTATAGAATTTATCATTATGTGAACATGCTAGTATTTGCTAAAAATTAAAAGCCTTTACTTTAAAATCAAATGAATTATACATCTATTCAGATTTTTATCTTTCACCACCCTACCCTTAATATTATTTCACTAAGTAATTAATATTCTAAATATATGTAGGATTATTGCCCTAAAAATGTACAGCCAACTATTATTGGACTTGAATTTAATTAGGCAGTTTTTTCTTATATAATGTCTCTCGCAAAGTATGAGCCATGAATTACTTTTTTTATGTTGTTTCTGTATTGATATTTGTGTTGATAGGCATGGCAAGTTTCTGCTTATAATCTTAAGTTGAAGGCTTCGCTGGCGATCATTTATTTCACAGTGTTTATAAATTTCGCTATACTTTTAATTAATCTCTAAATTGCAGATTGATATACGTTATGCTATTATTGATATTGTATGGATTTACGAATGTTCGTCACAGAAAATGACTTTCCTCTTTTTAAGAAATTATGTGTATATCTGTAAGGGAATAAGCCAGAAAATTTAAATTTCATTGCTAAGTTCATAAATCAGGAACTGATTCTGTGGTAAATCAATTTTGTGAATTATGTTATACGATTTTTTTTGTCTACCCATTTATTGTTAATTTTTATTGAAAATTTTGAAAACATTTTATTTCTGATTTCATTAGTATAATGTTTAGACGGTAATGCGGCATTGCTATGGATTATCTCTCTAGCAGTCTCTACACATTCTTGATAGCTGCCCATCTATGCCATCAATAGCAATTTAATATCTATCAATTTTATATGTGCGTCGAGACCATTATGGTCCCCGCCCTTGCATCGCTAACTAGGATGTCCTCCGTTACGTCAGGCGGCGGATGTTTGTGTTAGGATCTGAAAATAGGGTGCAGGTTACTAGACTCTTTACTTCGTACTTCAATATATTTCTTCAGTGCGCTACTGGCTTAATATTCATTGGCCCTAAGTATTATAGATGTAGATGCTATATTCTATGTGTCACGTATGTTTATAGGCGCCTTTCTTCTTTGGTACCGATTTTGTATTAGGAAGATAAGATTTCCAGTGCTTATTAACTATTCATAATCATCACGCATTTAATACAATGTTTTCCATATTCAATACTTTTGCGCGCGAAAACATCTCATTGGAATGTAATCTGCTCACGATTCTTACAATACTCACTCTCTTATGTAAATTTGGTTTATTCTATCGGACTGATGACTAATTTGGGCTGCACTTTAAATCTATTCAGATATTCTTGGATAGGTAGAGTATTCAAAGTTTTATTAATTCTAAGTTATCAATCTGTTTGATAACCTCCTGCTTATATAAAATAGTTTTATTTTTTCAATACAATCCACCACAATTTGATACATAAAATAAAATGTACTTTTTTATGCTACGTTATTAGCTCTGCAATAGGCTCCAATTCTTTCGTGTGCCATTCTAGATAATAAAATAATCGTCTACATCTTTTCATCTATCATTTCTGATCTAACAAATATAGTGATAAAGTAGTGCTTTGTTGTGCAGCGTGTGAAAAAACATTTAAAATTTATTTATTATGAGTTATACTTCAGCTTATTAACATCACTGAGCAATTTTATGATAAACTTTATTTTATATTAATTCGTAATTGGAATTATTCATATTCTATACCACTACTACATCTATTTATGATATCATACTATAAATTTTAGAAATATCTATTTGCTACTTCTTATACTGGTAGTCATATATTATAATCCATAGTTTAATTCAATATGTAGAATAAAATGGTGACTCATAGATATATAGGTATGCTTTTTTTTATCAATATTTATATTTATAATTATCCGTGTAGAGTATATCTCCCTATCTTCATTAACGATTTCTGTTTCCAATTAACCTGATACTTTTTGAATCGCATAATTTAATCAATGTTAATAAGTATTTATAAATGTATCTTTTTTTTCTTTTTATTTTACCTTGTTATATCATAATATTATTTCTATAATATAAATTTCTTTATTAGATTATATACTTGCTATTCTAGCAGAAGATATGACACAGTTTTTAAAATTCTTTAACTTCTGTTTTATACTGCTATATAACTCATTTCTGATTTCGATTAACTTTAAACATCATTCAATATAGAAATTTTTAGTTATTGCGTATCTTTGTAGCTTGTTATGTAACTTTAATTAGGTTATGTCTCAACTTTAAAATTTGTAGGTTTATTTCAAGGACTAGAATTTATTGACAAAATTTAATTAGGGACCTGTTACTTGACGTTAAGCTGTAACTTATTACATAAACTTATTTTAATATTCTCTACTTGTGATATGAATTTTAACGATCAAAAGTTTTACCTAATCATGTGAGGAAACTATAAATGATAGCTTTGAAGTGTAATCTTTTCCAGCAATAAATTTTCAAAAGATATCTATTTTTTAATCGTATATAACGAGCAAAGGAATCATTCTATTATTTAGAGCGCTACTTATAGTACCAGATAATATTCTATATTAATAATCAGCCTTAAAAGGATGTGACTCACATATTGGAATATCAAGACTCTAAAGGGTAAAACTGGGAAATTCTTCATTTATTTTTGAAGTAACTTTTGAAAAGATGATATGTTTAATTGTGGTATAGTTGATATTAACATTTGCTATTGTTATTTCAAATTACTCATCTAGTATAAATATTTTTTGTGGTGTGAAAGTGCTAAATGAAGAAGGCGGTATATTTAGATGTGGTCGTAGAAAAACTAAGTGATGAAATTTAATAACATGTTTCATGTATTCTTTATATTCTTATCTTGCTGTTGCTCTATGTAGATTATAAATTATGGGCTATAATCAAAAAATTATTCAAGTTATTCAATTATTATGTGTATCATAAATTAATTTCATTATTTCTTATCAAATATTTACTTATATAATGGAAGTACAATTCTTTACTATAAGTCTTTATTTTTAGTTATTAGGACAATGTGATTTGTCTTTTTTAATATTAGGTTAATAATTTTGGTTAATTGGCTGTAAAGATTAGCCGTAACCCATAAAGTGACTTTAGAATCGAATTCGTATCCACTATTTAAAAATCTTTGTTGCCCACTACTCTTTTCAAAACTTGCTCATGGATTCTTTTTAGTAATTGATTCTGTTTATAGTTTACAATTATCTATTAGAAAGCGAAACGATATACTTTGAAATTTTCCTTATGTTTTTGAATTTAATTTATCATTTCTTTCAAAGGGTACATAATATGGACATATAGCTCAAATGCAGGTACCATAAGTTTGACGCTCATTCATATATGGTGTAGTGAGTTTCGAGCCTTGTAGTACTTCCATAGCGCAATGCCGTAGTGGAGATGGGGACTGTTCGTCACGCTGTCTGTCCCATCGGCTTTCGAGCTCCTAATAATTTGTAAAAACAGCCCCTTCCCACCATTATCTTTTAGTTTGATGCGAGTTAAATCTGTTCTCCTATACATATAAAACCAAATTTCACTTTCCTATTTGAATTTACTGAACCATTTCGTATATGACAAACAAAATTAAACACACATATA
>JABUQX010139094.1:7500-13370 GCA_015478945.1 Trachelipus rathkii | reverse complement strand
GAGAGAAGGAGGAATCCAGATGATCGAGAGAGAGCAGGAAGAGAGCCTGTAATTTCCGACTGAGGGTGAGAACAAGAAGGATCGAGAGAGGTAGATGAGGGCCGGAGAGGAATGAGAAGAGGAGAGAAGGAGTTGCAATATGTTCAGAATGCGAGAGGAGAGCGAGGAGGAAAAGAAGGAAGAAGGAGAGAAGAGGGAGGGGGAAGGGAGAGAGAGAGAGAGAGAGAGAGAGAGAGAGAGAGAGAGAGAGAGAGAGAGAGAAAGGAGGAGAGAGAGAGGAGAGGAAAGAGAGAAGAGGAGAGAGCGATATGAGAACGGAGAGAGAGAGAATACGAGAGGAGAAGAGAGAGGGGGAAATGGAGTAAGAGTGAGAGAGAAGGAGACCGAGAGGAGGAAGAGATGATGAAGACGAGGACAGACGACCGAGTTGAAGCGTGCAATATGAGCCAGGAACGAAGAGAGAGCCCGAGAGGAGGAAGAAGGAGATGGTGATTGTAAGAGGCATGAGGAGAGAGAAGGATGAGAGAGAGAGACGAGAGAGAATGAGAGAGAGATTGAGAGGAGAGAGAGAGAGAAGAGAGAGAGAGAGATGGCAACGATGAGAGAGAGAGAGGAGAGGAGATGAGAGAGAGAGAGAGAAGAGAGAGAGAACAGATGGAGAGAGAGAGAGAGAGAGAGAGAGAAGAGAGAGAGGAGAGGGAGAGAGAGAAGAGGAGAGGAGAGAGGAGAGAGAAGAGAGAGAGAGAGAGAGGAAGGGAGGAGAGGAGAGAAGCTGGAGAGAGGAGAGAGAGAGAGAGAGACGAAGAGAGAGAGAGAGGAGAGAGAGATGGAAGAGAGAGAGAGAGAGAGAGAGAGAAGAGAGAGCAGAGCGAAGAGAGAGAGGGAGAGAGCAGAGAGAGAGAGAGAGCAGAGAGAGAGAGATCAGATGAGAGAGAGAGAGAGAGAGAGAGAGTAGCAGAGCATTTACTCCCCGGAGAGACATAATTTTCCATGTGTATTTGTAATTAAGCTTTCTGCACTCTTAAGTCTAAGTCGAGATATATATATATATAAAAAAATATAATAGTATATATATATATATTATATATTATAATATATATGAACTTTGTAAACTAACTATAGAATTAGATATCTTTGAAACTTTATATCTATGTAACATATTATATATCATATCATATATATATATTATTATATTATATTATATATATATATATATATATAAATATATATATATAAATATATATATATATTATTATTATATATATATAATATATATATGTCTTTAGACAGTTATATTTATAGAGCTTTTTTTTTCTTATATTTATATGTTATCATACATATATTTAATTTTATATTTGATAAATAATATATATATCATTGTGTGGGATGTGTTTATCTTTACATAATTATATATATATATATAGTATATATATATATGTTGTATAATTTTCATCTCTTGTATTATCATCTTTGCTGTGCATACATATATATATAAATATTTTTCTATACATATATTTATATATATATATATATATAGTATATATTTCTTTTTTATATTTTATTTTATTAATTCATATTTTTATTATAGTATATATATTATATATTCTTATATATATAAATATAATATAATAGTAAATACAATTCAATTTAAATTAAAACTTTGCTTTACTTTTTTTAAAATATTTTGACATACATATATCTATATATATTTTATATATAATATAAATTTATCGTTTATTTTTATATATTTTTTTATTTTATATTTATATTTTTTTATTTCTATTGTGATCATTTGTAGAAATTAATGCTGAATCGGAGTAGGATTGACTCACTATATTATATATTTTTTTATTTTTATATATTTTTTATTTTTATACTTTCTATATATTATTATTTTTATATTTTATTGTTTTTTATGATTTTTTTAGATTATATATGTAAGTCGTTTTTAGTTTTTACAAACTTACATAAATACTGTGCCGTGAGATGAGACCGCGGGATGAGTTATCGGAAGTGAGTCGGGGTTGCTCTCGTCTCTATGTTTTGATTATTTCTCTTCACCATGGGCTCGATCCCCTCCTAAATCTTTAAGAAGATAAGTCATATATTTCCTTATTTTGTCTTTTCTCTATGTTCGATAGGGGAAGAGGGGGACGAAGTCCCCCGTCGAATCACTGAAGCGATTTTTGCTGAGTATCATATGCGTACTACTCTATAGGTGTCGTTCGTGTTAAATATAGTTGACATTACATTTGTGTTTATGTGTGGGGTAAGGAGTAGGGGTTATGTATAAGGGTTTGGGGTTATATATATATATTATAAATGTGTTGTTGTGGTGAGTAGTAGGTGGTTATATATATTTATATATATAATTATATTATTTATTTATATTATGTTATATATTGTTATATATATATAATATATATTTGAGTAGTGTGAGGTAGGGGAGGTGAGTGAGGTGGAGGTGAGGAGATGGGGGTGGTAGGTGAGGTATATATATAATATATATATATATATAAATATTATATAATATCATATATATATATATATATATATATATATATATTAGTATATATATATATATATATATATATATATATATATATATATATATATATATATATATATATATATATATATATATATATATATATAGTATATATTTATATATATATTATATATATATATATATATATATATATATATAATATAGTTATATATATATACATATATTTAATATAGTGAGTTAAATTTACTACCTACGACAGCGCGTCGACCATAGCGACTCACTTGGCTTGAGCGATTTAACTGCGCATAATTTCTACTGATCACACCTAATTTTGCCTATATATATATATTATATTATATATATATATATATATATATATATATAGTATATATATATTATATTATATACTATATTTAATATATATAACTTATATATATATATATATATATAATTATTATATGATATACATATATATATACTATATATATATATATACTATATATAGATATATATATATATATATACTTATATTATACTATATATATATATATATATAATATATATATGATTTAGTATATATTATATAGTATAATATAATATATCATAAATTATATATACTATATATTTATATATATATTAGAGATATCCAGAATACCGGGCCTGAATTTTCATATTTATTACTGTTCCGGTAGGAATTTGTCAAAATTCAGACCAGAACTGGATTTTTTATATCCTAAAAATTAAATCTTAAAATACAGAGTTTACTAGAACAAGTAATCGTTCCTTCTAACAATATCAGTAAAAATGTTAATTATTTTAGAAATTATTTGATTGTTGACTTGTTAAATAAAATACTTGAACAGTTTAATTTTTTAAGATTTTGTTCGCAAATTAAACTAACCAAATCCAGTCCTAAGTACATAAAACAATAATATTAGATAATAATAATAATAATAATAATAATAATAATAAATAATAATAATAATAATAATATAATGAAAATAATAATCAATAATTAATAATAATAATAATAATAATAATAATAATAATAATAATAATTAATAATAATAATAATAATAATAATAAATAATAATAATAATAATAATAATAATGGACTACTACAGAAATAATTAATATAATAATAATATGAAATAATAATAATAATAATAAAAAATAATAATATAATAAAATAAAATAAAATAATATAAATAATAAGAATAATACAGAAATAACGTTTACAGTATGCGAACAGCCTTCGATTTCCGCAATAAACTTGAGCATGAAATTTTTAATATTTTTCTTTGTTTTGAGGCTATTTGTATATCATTTGCAAATTTTAAATATAAAAAAATTGATGAGGCATGACAAATTGCCCAAATGTATGACAGTCTATTGTTCAGTCTAGTTGCAGTAATTTGTGTTATACCTCGTAATCAAAACATTTCAAATTAATGCTTGTTTGCGTGAAAGAATTTTTGAGAATTATTTAAGCCTGAATTTTATACTGTGTAATAATAAGAATTTTGTAATTTTAACTGTTTATTATTTTCTTTCAACAAAATAAAAGCCCATTTTTTAAAAAAAAAAAATTTCTAAATTATAATTACTTATATGAAAATAAAATTATTTTTTAAATTTATGGGAGGCTATTTTTTCTAAAATAAATTTGAAACTAAATTATATAAATATTCATTTTTTGTAGTCCATTTTTAAGATTTTTATTTCCTAGAAAATTTTTTAAAATCATCATTTGGAAACTCTACAGGAAACAATAAATAAATTTGATTAAGCTGGTTTTCAACTTTAATAATAATAATAATAATAATATATAATAAATAATAGATGATATAATAAAATAATAATAATGATATATACATAATAATAAATAATAATAATAATAATAATAATAATAATAATAATAATAATAATAATAATATAATAATAATAATAATAATAATAATAATAATAATAATAATAATAATAATAATAATAATAATAATAATAATAATAATAATAATAATAATAATAATAATAATAATAATAATAATAATAATAATAATAGCGTATGCATTGCGAAATTTCCAAACCGATTTCAACTATTCGTGATGCATTGCAGAAAAATTTCCCAGAACCAGAAAGAACAAATAATAGCGTATGCATTGCAGAAATATTTCCCAGAACCAACCAGAAAGAACATATAATAGCGTATGCATTGCAGAAATATTTCCCAGAACAAATAATAAAGAACAAATAATAGCGTATGCATTGCAGAAATATTTCCCAGAACCAGAAAGAACAAATAATAGCGTATGCATTGCAGAAATATTTCCCAGACAGAAAGAACAATTAATAGCGTATGCATCTCGCAGAAAAATTTCCCAGAACCAGCAAAGAACAAATATAGCGTATTGTTCATGTGCAGAAATAGTTTCGCAAGCAACCTAGAAAGAACATCGATGAGATAGCGTACTCATTGCAGAAATATTTCCCAGAACCAACCAGAAAGAACATATAAAAGTGCGTATGCCATTGGAGAGAAATATTCCGCAGAACCAGAAAGAACAATAATAGGTATATTGCAGAAGTTATTTCCGCAGATACCAGAAGAACAAATAATACGTTATGTTATTGCAGAAAATATTTGCCAGAACAAGAAAGAACAAATAATTAGCGTATGCATTGCAGAAACTCATTTTCCCAGAACCAGAAAGAACAAATAATAGAGTATTTATTGCAGAAATATTGCAGAAACAGAAGAGAAGATTTCGAGAAAGCAGAATTTATAATTTCAATTCCTTTCAATAGAGAACTATAAAATACTTTAGGAGAAAAACAAAATGTCTTTTGGAATTCAGTTCGGATTTATCATGATTCAGAACAATATTTTGGAACTATCAACATTGACTTGATATTACACCAAAATTTTTGCTGACGAATATCCAAGGCCTTTATAAAGCAAACGAAGGTGTTAGCTGGACATGACAACAGACTTGTTTGTGCCTAATCAGGATTCTCGTCAAGTCAATTGAATGGAAAAAGGAAAATCATTGAAGTTGTTTACCCAAAAAATGTTCCTCTCGAGTTTGTAACCAAGCATTGATGTTAGACCAGCGGTTCCAACTTCTTTCCTTCCGTACCCCTTCATAATGTTTTTTTTTTATAGTACATATAATACTCACACAATAATATATATATACTAATATATATATATATATAGTATATATATATATATATATATATATATTATAATAATTAATATATATTATCATATTTTATTATTATATATATTATAAAGGGATGAGGCAAGTATCTGATCTTGCTCTTTTTAAAGCTTATCGTGAGTATCATGGAAAATTCATTG
>JABUQX010139093.1:15000-18246 GCA_015478945.1 Trachelipus rathkii | reverse complement strand
CAGTAATAGAGATAGAAAGACATGCAGAAATGAGAGAAAAAGATGGAAAAAGAAACGAAATTTGTTGAGAAAGAGATGGGGAGAAAAAAAATAGATACTTAATTATCATTTAACTTCAAGATAGATCACTTAAGCGGAAACTTCTAGAGATAAAATAAAAAATAAGAAGAAAATTTATAAAAATGTAGTTATAAAAATGAAATAAAAGGAGATAATTAACTAAAAAATTAGAGAATATAACAATTAATTCTTTGCGACCCTCCGAAGCAACTTCGAGCTTGTTAGCATTTAAGTAAGTAAAAAGAGATAAGATATTAATTAGATTAATGATAACGACAAGAAAACTAAAGAGCCAACCTATTAGAGAAACCTATTAACTCTTGACTAAAGAGTCAAACCTATTAAGTAAACCTATTAACTCTTCAGTAATTTTCAACTTAACGTTCTTCTCTTTAATTTTAAGTGTATGAAATAAAAAAGAATTAATTGGGACTTTAAATATCATTAATCTTAAGATTAGTTCTCTGCTTTTTTCATCTTTTGTTATAATTATCGTAAATTATTGCAAATGATAGTTTTCGTTTGTAATATATATAATATATATATATTTATATAAATAGTATATATATATATATATATATATATATATATAATATATATATTATATATATAATATATTATATATATTATACATTTATAATATATATACTATATATATAATATATATTTATATATTATATATATATATAATATATATATTATATATATATATATATATATATATTATATACTATATATATATAATATAAATATATAAATAATATATTATTATATATATATATATATATATATATAATATATATATATATATATATATATATATATATATATATATATATATATATATATATATATATATATATATAATATATATATTATATATATAAATATATTATATATAATATATATATATATATAGATATATATATATATATATATATATATAATATATATATATATATATATATAATATAGATATATATATATAATATATATATATATATATATATATATATTATACTATATATATATATATATATATATATATATATTTTATATAATATATATATATATATATATATATATATATATATATATATATATATATATATATTATATATATATATATTATATATATATATATATATATATATATATAAATTATATATATATATATTACATATATATAATATATATATATATATATTATATATATATATATTTTATATATATATATATATATATATTATATATATTATATATATATATAATATATTACTTAATTTTTTTTGCTTTTGTAGCCTCACGCTCCACTTTTACTAGAAACGATCTACCTCAAGATATTATACCACTATATCAGGTAGGGACCAGAGGTTCGTTATAATAAGCGTATTAAAGTTGAGTCTGATATTTGGTAGGTCAGGGTAGTATAGTAAGAAATATTATGGTCATAGTTAGTTTGAGAAAGTCAGTTAAAATGTTTCAAAATGTTGAGTTTAACACCCTCTCTCTGAGTAGAGCCCTGCTTGATGACCCATGACTCGAGTGTTTGCAGGAGGCTCTCTCAAAGGTAACTAATAACCTTTTTTTCTCATAAGAGAGTATTCTTCTTTAGTTAGAGCCTTCTTTTAACCCATCGTGGTCTAGTGCATAACAATGTGAGAGCTATGGTTCAAAACCCACAAATAAGATATATATATATATATTATATATATATTATATATATATATATATAGTATATTAATAATATATATATATATATATATATATATATATGTGATATAATGTATATATATAATATATATATATATATATATATATATATATATATATATATATATATATATATATATATATATATATATATATATATATATATATATATACGTGTGTCTAAACCTATGTATGAAGACATACAAACTTTGTTTTCTACGCAGCAAACGAATGAAGAGCAAAAATTCAGATCTGCCAGTTTTACAGAATTTAAAGTATTTTTTGTAGGGCTAAATATTGCTCGAGAAATGTAGGCAGTAATAGAGATAGAAAGAAAAAGAGATAGAAAAAGAGATAGAAATAGAAAAAAAATTTGAGAAAGAGATAGAGAGAAATAAAATAGATACTTAATTATATCATTTAACTTCAAGATAGATTACGTAAGCGGAAACTTTTAGAGATAAAAAAAAAATAGGAAGAAAATTTATAAAAATATAGCTATAAAAATGAAATAAAAGGAGATAATTAACAAGAAAATTAGAGAATAGAACAATTAATTCTTTGCGACCCTCCGAAGCAACTTCGATCTTCTTATATTGTTAGTAAGAGTAATAAAAGATATTAGATTAATGATAACGACAAGAAGACTAAAGAAACAACCTATTAGACAATATATAATTTTTACACGAGAAGATGAATCACAAAACTCTCTTCCCTTCCTAGATTTGCTCATCAAAAAGACACCTACAGATTTTTGCACCACCGTTTATAGAAAAAGGACTTTTACAGGCCTAGGCATTAACTTTTTTAGTCACATTCCCCGTTTATTTAAATGCAACAGTATTAGGACTCTTATTTTTAGATCCTTTCACTTGACCTCTACTTACAATTTAATGCACTTGGATTTTGAATTTTTGATAGACTTCTTTAGATTTAATTTTTTTCCCCCTTCCCTCATTTATAAATATATAAATAATTTTCTAGCATCCAAATTTAATCAAAATACCCCGACACTTACAGCCCCAAAACTTAAGCTTTACCTACCCTTACCGTACTATGAACATATTCACACGAAATTGCGCAAGGACCTCACTTACATATTACAAAATTTCTTCCCTCAACTAAACATTATGTTATCTTTTAACTCCTCCTTCAAAATAGCCTCTTTTTGCCACCACAAGGAGGGAACACCTTCTGTACTTCGTTCATCTCTTGTATATAAATTTCTATGTGACGACTGTAACGCCGTCTATGTTGGCAGTACTAGCCGCCAACTCGTTGTAAGAATGGACGAACACAGGGGTGTCTCTTCCCGAACTAACTTGCCTCTTAATTCACCTTCACATTCTGCAATAAGAGACCATTCACACTCTAAAGATCACACCTTTAACTACACCAATTTTTCAATATTGTCACAAACAAAATCAAGAACCAACTTACATATTTTAGAAGCATTGTACATAGCCAACACCA
>JABUQX010139093.1:2500-5000 GCA_015478945.1 Trachelipus rathkii | reverse complement strand
AAAAATAAGTGATTCGTTCTTATTTCTATTTTTTTTTTTTTTTTACTTTTTATAATTTGTTAACTAGTTTTATTTAATTTTGAAGATGGTGTTATACACTTTAGTATAGTAATATGCAATTTATTTTCATAATATATAGTTTTGTTAGTTTTTAGGACTTAATTATTTTAATTTTTTGCTTTTTTCCTAATTTTTACTGAAACCTAATAAGTACATATTATTATTATTATTATTATTATTATTATTATTATTATTATTATTATTATTATTATTATTATTATTATTATTATTATTATTATTATTTATTTTTTTGCTGTATTATGATTTTATATTATTATTATTATTATTATTATTATTATTATTATTATTATTATTATTATTATTATTATTATTATTATTATTATTATTATTATTATTATTATTATTATTATTATTATTATTATTATTATTATTATTATTATTATTATTATTATTATAATTATTATATCTATGTTTGCTGTGTCGTAAATGGCAGGAGTGTTGGGTGTAGAGGTGGGTTTTCTATTGACTATGCTAATGTTCGTGGCCTATGTTTTAATTTCGAATCTGTTGAACATCACCTCGCAACTTCTCACCCAAACATTTTAATTCTGTTTGAGACCCGGTTAATCAGAGATTCCTTTACTAGTAACCTAATTATCTCTAACAATAGCTTATTTTACAGTTTTCGTCTGAATGGTGGGGTCCGCACCTATATAAACAAAAACTCTTCTGTAACACTCCTCGAAAGTCTAGAGTCTCCGAATTTCGATTGTCTATGGCTTAAAATCTTTCCTAATACTACCATTAACTTCTAATTCTGCTACTGCTCCCCCTAATGGAAAAGATTTTCCAGTCCTGTTTGAGTAATTTATATCCTTCCACGAGATTGGTACATATTTTTATCCAAATGCTGAGGTTTTGTATTTAGCTGATTTCAACGTTCACCACACTGAATGATTGGGCTTCTCTCATACTGATACAGGTAGGGAGGAGGTTAAGTCATTCATTATTCTTAACAATCTGGAACAGTTCAATAGGAAATCTACACATATCTCAGATCGCCTACCCATTTCTTTAATACGCTTAACTTATGCTTCACCAATACTCCTTCTCGTTATAATTACATAATTTTTCCTCCTATCAATAATTCTGAGCACAATTTTGTAGCTCTTTAAACTAAAAATTTCTCTCCAGTAGCTCCACCCTACCCTAGATTAATTTTCGGGAACTTTAACTGGGGTAATGGGAAACATTGCGTAGCTCTTTTCTTAACTACCCTTGGAGTGAAACCTGTTTTGACTCAGGTGATGCTTCGGTGTATGCTGAAAAGATGGTGTCCCGCTATTTCCAAAGAGATGGGCATGTTCATTTTTTTAATTAAATGTTTTTGTCCCCAAAATTTATTAGTTCAATGGTGCCTGCGCTTCCTCCATTCAGGAGAGAGACAATGCATATCGGGAGTGAAAATATTTTCGTTCTTACATTTAGAGGGTTCCGGTTCCACCTTTCTTTTGGATAGGGTTGAGCGTAAGACTAAAAGACTAATAATCTGTTACATATTTTCAAACTAACTTGACCCTCTTTCTTTGCTACGTGACATTTGCGCACTATCTCTTTTGTACAGCTCCAGGGAGCTGACCTCTGGCATTCCTAAACCATTACGTCACCCTCGTAGCAGAAGTAGCGTCTTGCCTTTTCACGAATTCTGTGTGAATAATGGAAACCCAAGGCTTGTTCGTTGTGGTGCCTCCATTCCATAAACCTATGATCTGTGCAACTCATTGGTATCTTCTTTTTTTCCTGCTACAGCATTTTCAAAATCTCTCTTTTTTTAAAGCACAAGTCTATGCTCACCTGAAGGGTTTTCGTTAGGCTTGTGCATGGGTGTATTTTCCTCTCTTTTATTTTTAGCCCCATCCGCCCGTGAGAGGTAGTGAATTATATATATATATATATATATATATATATATATATATATATATATATATATATATATATATATATATATATATATATATATATATTCTATATATATATGTATATATATATATATAAAAAAATATATATATATATATATATATATGTATATAATAATATATATGTATATATATATATATATATATGTTATCTATATATATATATATATATATATATATATATATATAATATATATATATATATATATATATATATATATATATATAATATATATATAATATACATATATATATATGTGTAATATATATAATATATGTTTTTAGAATAATATATATATATATGTATATATATATATATATAATATATATATAATAATATATTAACAATAATATAATATAATATATATATATGTTTATAATAATAAAAATAATAAAACAAGCACGAAATTCATTTTGTTCCAATAGAAAATTAATAATAATATATATATGTAATAATAATAATATAATATATACCTTTCTTCTGCCAAAGGCTAAAGAATGTT
>JABUQX010139092.1:0-10000 GCA_015478945.1 Trachelipus rathkii | reverse complement strand
AAAGTACAGAGGTTAAATTAATTTTATATAATTTGTCGGTGTCAGGCACAAACCTCGTAATTCCTTTATTTAGAACTAAACTTAAAGCCATCAGAGAAAATGCAACATTAGAATTTTTGAAGAATGTGTAAGCGTATCAGAGCTGTGTATTGAAATTGCTGTATGAAGAATTAACAAGCTCCAAAAATACAAACCCAACATTCCTACTTCTGACCACAGACTTATTATCGCACACACATTTTTGATTTTTTTACCATTTTTGGATAATTTAATATCAGCATTGGGAAAGAGGTTTTTAAATCTTAAAAAAAATTTCTTCCTTGCAATGTGTCATACCGAACAGGTGTAATGTGAAATATGAGAAGATAAAAAAAGATTGTGTAACATTTTACAAGGAAGATCTCGAAAGCCTAATAGAAGATTTAGTAAAAGCAGAATGGGATTTATGGAAGTTGAAATGGCATCACAGCACAGATCGTCCAAAAACAGCAATAGACATACTAGTTTCTTGTTCGCAGTCACAATTTCCAAATATTTACATCTTGTTGCAAATACTGGCAATTTTACCGTGTCTAATGCTTCAGTAGAAAGAAACTTTTCAACATTTAAAGACTTCTGAAAACCTACTTGAGAAATACTATTGGAGATGAAAGACTTACTGGACTTGCCCTCCTCTACATACATCGAAATATTGACATAAAAACTGAAGATGTTATCTCGGATTTTGCTCACTCTCATGCCCGGCGATTAAAGTTAACAATTTATGTAAGATGATTTTAGTAATTTATATAAATTATTCCCATTTTTTCTTAGAAATTTAATATTTGGTTCTTCCACTTTATATATATATATATATATATATATAAACTTTATATATATATATATATATATATATATATATATATATATATATATATATATATATATATATATATATATATATATATATATATATATATATATATATATAAGAAACGAATTTTGTCTGGCCCCCGAAAGTAAAATTCCCCCCTGATTACCACCGTATATATATATGTTATATATTATTATTACATATATATATATATATATATATATATATATATATATGTTATTATTATATATATATATATATATATATATATATATATATATATATATATATATATATATATATATATATATATATATATATATATATATATATATATATATATATATATATTATATATATATATATATATATATATATATATATATCCACTAAATGGTTTCTATATATATATATATATATATATAGAGTATATAAGTTATATATATATATATAATATATATATATATATATATAAATATATGTTACACGTTTTAAATCGGATGTATAGAGTATATAGCAGCAGAGAGTATATATAGTATATATATATATATATATAGTATATATATATATATATATATATATATATATATATATATATATATTCCTCCACCTAATGTTTTTCATTGAGTTTTTTTTAATTTCCCAATGCAAAGACTTTCATTTTGCATTCAGACCAAGGGCACCGGGTTATGTTAAGCTTTACTGTTGAAGCCGCCTTCTTCACCAACAAGAAACTATTTAGTTACGCTTTGGTTCGTACTTCGAGACTAGTGAACCAGCAACACAAGTAGTTAAAACCCTTTTATAGTTATCTCTTTAATGGTAGGGTATTAAAACAGCTTTAGTTTTTGGTTTTTGTTAAATTTACATTCATAATATATTTAACAAGGTCAATGCCTTCTTATCAAGCACATTAATTTCTAATACATGTTAATTTTTCTCGCTGACCTGCAACTGAGTTAAGTTTTCATTTTAGCCAAACGTAACATCAACCTAATTTTAAAGCATGTGAGAAAAAAATACATTTTACAATATGTCCAAGAAATAAAATTATATACAATATGAACATTAACTTTTGTAAGAAAAACATTATTTATTTTATCATAAAGCATTATATAACATTATATAATCACGTCCTAAAAATAAATGTCATATTATAAAAAAAACTGCATTTTAAATTTTATAAAATGCGAAATATATTTTTCGTGTAAAATAGTTTTGGACTAATTTTGATTTCCCATTTTCTATAACTTTTTTTTTTAAGTTCAACTAACATTTTAGAGCAATTTAAAAAATAGTTCCACTAGCATAGCTATCCTTGAAAAGGTGGAGTCTAGAACATTTCGTCTTACCAGCTTTTTCATTCTTACTAACTCTCTCTCCAGTCTCTGTGAGTCGAATTGTTTCGATACCCTTTTTATACTATCGTCATTGCAACTGACAATGCTCATCTAACTTATGTGGTTGTATACATCCTCCAGTGAGAAGTACTTATGCGACATGTCATTCTGCATAGCATTATTGGTTCTCTGTCCAACTCTCTAACCTATACCCAAACGATCGTCAGGAAAAAGGGTCGACATATCAAAAAAATTTCCTGTACAGCCCGCTGCAGGTTAGGTTAGGTTAGGTTAGGTTAGGTTAGGTTAGGTTAGGTTAGGTTAGGTTAGGTTGTTAGGTTAGGTTAGGTTAGGTTAGGTTAGGTTAGGTTAGGTTAGGTTAGGTTAGGTTAAGTTTTGTTTGTTCGTTAGGCTAAGTTAGGTTAAGTTTTGTTTGATTCGTTCGAGAAACTCTAAATAACTAGATTTTTCTTTTACAAATGGCGACTCATTTTCCTTTTTACCATTTGGGTATCGGTTCCCCATACATACCCATTATGATCATTCTTTCTGGTGCACTATTAATAAAGCCTGGAACACAGATTCGTCTTCTCATCTCTTAATAACTTTAACTTAAACGCTATCAAAACATAAATCTCTCCTGTAAGCTTAGACGCAACCTTTAAAGTGAGAAAAGTTAAATTCAGCAAGAAGAACATGATGACAGGGAATTCCAAATAACGAAAGTTGCTGGAAATAAAGGGTATACTAAAAGTTATACAAGCCTGGAATTCTTCGTATTTACACAAAGCTCGCTTTATGCTATCGCCATTTCAAAGAACTTTGCTTTTCTGAACTTCCTCGTCGCATACATCCTCCTTTGAAAGGACACGTGACACATATCTTTCCACACAGTCGCATCCTTTCTCTTTCCAACTTTCCGAACCCCAGACTTAACTGCTATGCTCAATCTCACATGCTATGTACGTCATTAATAAAATCAAGAACACACTTCCTTTATCTATTTTTTTTAACTTCCTTTTAACAAACACACCTTCAAACGACGTGTATCGCAACATGCCATTCAATTTTCATTTCTCCGTGATATTTCCCCAACTTTGCTGAATTCAGGAGCCCTTTGGCCTTCACCCACGGGAGAGAGATAAAGAGAGAGAGAGAGAGAGAGAGAGAGAGAGAGAGAGAGAGAGAGAGAGAGAGAGAGAGAGAGAGAGAGAGAGAGAGAGATTACAGGATTTCAAATGATAAAAAAAAGTATTGTAAGTAGATACAACAAAACCCCTCTTACCCCCCTAGACTCTTTCATCCGTCTGTCCCCCAATTGTAGGGGAAACAAATATTTCGTCTTTAAGAAGAAATCTTTAAAAGTTTTTCCTTTCGGAATTTTAACACTCTTTTAGAAACTCTGTTACGGTTCGAAATTTCATGCAAATTCTGTCAAAGAAGATTAAGAAGGACTGCGTTCATGTTGGAGCACGAAATTAGATGAACAGAGATTCAGTTTTTCTTCAGTATTGCGGAGCCGGAAGAAGGAGTCGGAGTCGGAGCCAGGAGCCGGAACCGGGAGCTGAGAGCTGGAATCCGAGAGCCCGAGTCCAATTTTATTATAAATTAAGGAAATATTGTGCCGGAACCGAAAGCGGATATTTTATGAAATAATGGAGTCGAAAATAGGAGATTTTATAATTGTGGAGTCGGAGTCGGAGTTGGGTATCTTAAAATGATAAAGCCGGAGCCGTTGCTGGTGCCGGAATCGGAGCCAGCATAAATTTTTACAGGTTTACCAACCACGGCTTTTATTTTTAATCCAGAATATTCATTGCAATATTCCGTTCTATACAATGACACACAGAATGACATTAAAGAAAAGTATAAGAGTAGAGGATTAAGTAAAACCTTGAGATATACTACTATTGATATATTAATATATATAGTATTAAATATTAATAATACGTATATTTCCCTATATACATATATAGTATATAGTACTTAGATACTCATATTATAATATATATACTTATAATATATATATATTATACCCATAAATATATATAGTATATAAATTAATGTATATTGGTGTTACGATCAAACTCTTTAATCAACTTACTCTGCTATCATAAAGTTACTTTGCCGTCATTTTCATGTTAATCAAAATGAAACCACAAGATGTACATATTACCGCGTTTCGCATGTTAACCTTTAAAAATTTGGAATAGTATAGAGCAGAAGGTGACCACTGAGTTTATAAAATCACAGGATGACTCATAAATAAAATAATAATGAGAACTACATGAAACGACTTTAGAAAAACTCTACGCCTCTCAAAGTTTACGTTAATAACCTCCATTCGGCTTTTATTTTTTGAATTCATCAAGTATACGGTCTCATTTCACGGCCCTCTAGTTACAGTTATGATATGTTTTGTTAGGAATACACAGAGAAATCTTACTACTACATTACTTAAACAATTTTACTTATAACTGACTTGGATCCCTCTAAAACGAGCAACGAGCCACTAATTTGTTTTTTTACAAGCTATGGAGAATTATTAAACTTTGAAGGCATGTAACCTTTTTTAATACGTCTTATATATTTCTTTATTTTTTTAAGCTTCAATTATTTTTTTTATGGTTTATCCTGTGCATTTTCTCATTTTTTACTTATTATAAGAGAAATCCTATGGATTTTTTAACAACTTGATGAGCGTGTAACATTTTTATCTAATTAGTAGCGATTTCTTTTTCATTCATTCTCATGATTATTTTTTTAGATGAATTTCCTGTGAGTTTATAAAAATCGGAAAGTGAAACCCTTGCACTACTATTACGCAAAAATTTAAACCTCGGTTCAGCGCGAATCGGTCGCGGCACCCACATTCTTATATTTATTAGTCTCATCAATTAATAGCTCGGTTTTTTACATCCACTCCCTCGAGTCAAATATCTCTCCTATTATATAATAATTCTATCCTTTAAATATCAAATATTCTATATATAATTATATTTTGTTGTTCATGTATCGTACGCGGAATTCAACGCTAGAATGACAGATGAAAACATTTCAGAAATATGCATGCTTTCACACGCCAGAGATCACTTGCCCAGATTTAATTTTCTCAATTGTTGCATTAAAAATTTATCAGCAGAGATGTCAACAAAATTTACGATCAACGTTATTAATTTATTTCTTTCACTTTTCCAGAATTATCGCACAAGATCTTCCAGTTGGTAAGAAATCCGGAATCAATATATCAAGATGCAAAATTAAAAAACATTGAGATCAACCTAGCGCAAACTTAGTATAACCCCACGGTCTCCAAACTGACATCACCGCCAGTCCAAAATCCAGGCCCTCGCCTTCTTTCCATCCGCGGCCCGCGGAGCTAAATTCGAAAATACAGTATGGACTATATTAGTCTCCCCCAAAAATTCATCAGCTTCCCCTTAACTAAAATTTTTTTGTTGTTATTGTAGGTTTTGTTGCATAGTATATAATATCCACCATATATATAATTATATATTATAATTACATTATAATACCTAATATATAACTATATATACCAGTGTGCGTCTATTATTATACTATAACGATATAATATATATATATAAATATATATATAATATAGCTAATATATATATATGCCCTTTTGCCCACAAAGACCAAAATTATTACAATGTGCCCTACATAAAAAAGGTTTGCTGACCCCGTCATATAACATGATCAACCTTTTTAGCTCAATAAATATTTTAGTAAAATTAATAATAAATATTTAGAACCCACTACTCTATCATAAATGGTCAAATATAAGACATATGCAAAAAAAAAAGATCAGCAAAGGGTAAGTGTCGCCACCTGCAAAGCACGAAGCGCTCTTGAAATTAAATTTAAGTGTTTTTAATATTTATAATTTTTCAAACCAATCTTATTTACCATTCGGAATTATTTTACGAGTTCAATACCAGGCTAATGGGGCCAAAAATAATCGCTTAAGTAATTGATACAATATAATAGAAAATGTAAATACTAATCGTATTTATATATAGAGATTTATATATATAATTTGTACTAAAAGATAATTATAAAAACTGATAATAAGCTAGTATAAAATATAAATAATATAAACGGTGTGCAATTTAATAATAATAATATTGTCTGCTAGGGTTATTTATTGGTTGTGTGTTGTGCTGTGTGTGTTCGTGTTCCCCGCTTATAAGGCCGTAAGGCAAAAAGGAAAGGCGGTAAAAATGTTTAGGATGGTGAATTGAATACTAAATTGATTTTTAGCATCACTTTCGCTTTCTTGTAAGAAAATCAACATAAAACACGACATAATGTCTCAGAACAGTTAATAGACCCCCCTCACACTCACACATGACAATTACAACCAGGAATAATGTTTAATCATATATAGATTTAATACCCTATTAATAACCCTAGTAATTAGTACCTATTAGTACATGTCATATCAACTATCACAATAATAGTATCTATATATAGTTTATAGCCACTATATAATTACAATATACATTATTGATGGTTTCAGATTTCCCCTCCAGATTAGGTGACATCTGTATCTTAAAAACTATTAAATTTTCATTAAAAACGAGAAAATTTTTTGAAATCAGCGACGAACATTTTCAACAGCGTGAATGAAGATAATAAAATGAGAACATATCAAAAAAAATATTATGATAATAAAAAATAAATTAATGCAATAATATAAATATAATAAAATATATAATACTAATAATCAAGTAATATATAATAATAATGAAAATTCATGATGTATATGTGTCGCGATAATCGCGGAATGAAGATAATATTTTGGGCGTAACACCGAATATATATAACAATTACGAAAGCGTTGGAAAAGTCCGAGCGTGCGTGTTGTAGGACGTATAGTGCAATAAGGATCAGTAATACTAAGGTTTTGGTTTTTTTTTTGGTGTGGACTTGTTTTTGGGAGTACCTCATATCGTTCGTAAGATTTTATTCACTATAACATTGCTTCACTTATTATTGTTATAGTTTTTATTAAATTTGAACACGAAGCAACACAAATGAGCGGTGGAACGAAGAGGTGGTCAAAAGTAAAAACATAACGTAAAATAAAGTCAAATACGCTTATATAAACGTAACTAACTGAACCAAACCGTTGCCAACCTAACCTACCTAACGTAACCTAACCTAATAAAACCTTACCTAACCTAGCCTTAATAATAATCATATTATATAATATATAATATATATACTTATTAATATATAATATTATATTAGAGACCATAAAATAGATATAAATATATATTATATTATAATCAGCGGCTGACTCTAGCAACTTTTTTATAGCTCTGCCATCTCTACCTTTAGTTATATAATAGATATTTATATAATATATATATATATTATTATATATATATATTATATATATTATATATATACTATATATTATATAACGCTGAAAATATAATCTCTTTCATTTGTATTCGGAATATTTATAAATTACAATGTAGAGACGAATTAAGTTATCAATAATTTCGGTTTTCTTTAGCTTTATCAATTACTTTTTATTGGTACCTTATTGTTATTTCTTTCAATTCATAAAAAATATATATGGACAAGTTACTTAACGCCCACACGGAAGGGACTTCTGATCAAAATAACTTTCACAGGTTGCATCTATGATGCATTACATAAATAGATGTTCTATGCGCAAATGACTTTTTCTTTTTTTTTTTTTTTTTTTTATTAACAGAGCTAGTGGCGACATTTTAACGATTTTATTATGAAATAGATTTACACGCAATGTAGGGCTCGACCATCCGCGCAGAAACAGCGGGAGTTTTCCCATACCCCTAGAGGGCGAGGAACCCCGGACATCCCACGATACCAAAATAATTTTTTTTTTTACATTCTTCACTAAGGAAGTTTCCTTTTGCAGAAGAACATATATAACGCTGTATCCTATTGTGTTTTTGAAGCTGAGATATGATCTCATTTATTTTTTTTTCTTATCGACCCTTGTTTGCGTGTTCGACTTACCGAGTGAGTACCTACCAAATTCTTCACGTTAGGCGTTAAGCTAACTTTTACCTAGATGAATATATTAATTAATTTAATCCAATATCTAACCCATCTTCGAACACATGTACAATGGTTTATTTTAATTTATTTCTTTTTTTAATACAAGCTTTTTATCTGTACAAATAACGAAACATGCACTTCGAAATAACCTTAAACTACTAAATACCGTTATGTTTACACCGTTTTCAAATTTTCTCTCCGCTTTTCGGAGGCACGAGCCTTTTACAATACAAATAGTATAAACAAACTAGCATTATTCAAATGGCTTGATTCTTAACACTGTCTGTTAAATCTTTACATAATTTTCAATTTTGAAATTTATTGTTCAATTTATTTTTTTCAGATATACTATTCTTTAAATAATATTTATAGAAATTTTATCATAACTTTACGAAATTGAAGTGAAAAACTTCGTTGTCTATAAAATAATAACTCGTTTAAGCACGAGTTCATGGAGTTCGATCTATAGTAATTTAATATCACTTACTATATATAATATATATATATAGATAATATATATACCTATATTCTACCTTCTATATATATATTAGTTAATATATATATATTATATATCTACACTATAATACTTATCTATTACCCTTACTATCGTACGCCCATCATACTAAATTTATCAGATGACTACAAACTTTCACGTAGTATATATTATTGTATAGGCATTTCTTCCCCTGGAGCATATTATACTTATCTATAATATCTATGATAATATATATATACGTATCTAGTACGAGCTTACTCAATATATTACACAATATATAATTGATAATATATAACTTCGTTACTACTATAATAGTAAAAAATGCAAATTTAAAAAAAAAATATTGTAATAAAAGAAAGTTATCCGAATGATATGACATCTAATATAAAATCTTTTTGTTTACACAGATTTCACCATAGTCAAAAGTAATCTTAATTTCTTTCGCTGTTCTCGTCCAGAGTTCAGGCCAACTACCAGAAATGATGAATCAATAGCCAAAACTATCTAAAAAGCCGTGACTTAATTACGATTTATGTCGAATAATAAATAACATATAAGAGAAAGGAACCTTTTACGCCAATATACAAAAACATAAGATTCAAAATTTATGCTCACTGTTTTATAGTACTACTCGTAGTTTTTTACACAGGCTTACCCATATCTTGTAGGCCTGCCTCCCTATTATCTATATTATAATTATTAGAATTAGGTCTACAATACAATACCTATAATAATCATATATATATCATATATATATATAATATAGAAAAGGAGTCTTTAGAAAAAAGCTTATTCTCTTATAGATATATATATACTTTATATATATTATATATAAAACCGACCGTATTATACAGGAACACGTCCTTACGTAGTTGCAGAGTGGTGCATATAAGCGTCGCCCTTATATTATTATGTATTAAGGGCGGAGTTCTGAGGGTTCTTAAAAAATGTCTTTGTCGCTAATAAATTTACATTCTTGTTATTACGTTGATGATCAATAATGTCACTTGTATTTACATCTCTCATGTACAACCTTATACTCAGTCAGTCTCTCTGAAGTTCCACAGCACCGACACACACACACACACACACACCCACATACAAATCAAAGCATGAAAATGTTCAAAAATTATCGCGAGGCAAGATTTTTATATCTTCTCCCCATAGGCCCTATGAGAGAGAATTTTATTAAATAATAAATAAGTAGTTTAATTCAAAAATGTAAATAAAATT
>JABUQX010139090.1:0-40447 GCA_015478945.1 Trachelipus rathkii | reverse complement strand
GTTACTTCAGTTCAGTTATCAAGCCAGGTATTCTCGTTTTCACGTTATCGTGAAAACATCTTTCTGTTCGTCGCCCTTCCGTGTGTATGCATCTATTAACCAGTGTAAATAAATGATGTGTGTGTGTGTGTGTGTGTGTGTGTGTGTGTGTGTGTGTGTGTGTGTGTGTGTAAATGTAAAAGTGTCTATGGCCTGATAGTAAGTGTCTGTAGGTAAATGTAAGTGTCACCAGTGAATGTATTGTATATAGTATCATGAAGTGAATGTTGTATAAGTGTCATGAGTGAATGTGTATAAAGTGTCATAGTGAATGTATTGTTCTAAATAATAACAACAATAGGCATGTAGTAAATAGCACTAAGTATAAAAATAAAAAAATAATAAAAATAAATAAAATAATAATAAAATAAATAAAGTATTAAAACAAATAAAAAAAAACATAATGTTAATAAATATGTGAAGTTAAAACAGTAAAACATATGAGTTAAAGCAGTAAAGCAGAAAGTTAAAGCAGTAAAGCGAAGTTAAAAGCAGTAAGACTTGAAAGTTCGCCCCAGTAAGCAGTAAAGAACAAAAAGCATGCTAATCCCTTAGGTGTTGGTAACCTCTATTGATTTACTGATTTACTGCTTTAAAGGTATGTAATGTATGAGTTAAAGCAGTAAAACTATGAGTTAAAGCAGTAAAGCAGAAAGTTAAAGCAGTAAAGCAGTAAAACAAAAGCATACTAATCCCTTAGGTGTTAGGTAACACCTCTATTGATTCACTGATTTACTGCTTTTAAGGTATGTAATGCTAATAAATATGTGAGTTAAAACAGTAAAACATATATGAGTCAAAGCAGTAAAACATGAGTTAAAAACAGTAAAACATGAGTTAAAGCGGTAAAACAGTAAAAACCAGCCAGAGAGTGTTACCTAAGGGTTGGTATGCGTTTGTTTGCTGCTTTACTGCTTTAACTTTCTGTTTACTGCTTTAAGGGCATTAAAGTATATGTTTTTAATAAAATTTCATTAAATTTTTAAAAATAAAATGTTTATATATCCGAAACTCTGTGTGTTTTTATTCTTTGTACAATTTTAAAAATTTATAGAGATTAAAAAGTACTAAGTAAAAATCTAAAAGAATGACTGAAATGAGTTACAGTTTTAGGATCCTTAAAATGTTTTTAATAAAAATATTTTTAAGTCCTAAAGTAAGTGAGCTAAAATTGGCCCACATGGAAGGAATAAAAGGAGCACAGTGTGTTTATACGTGTGTATAAGATGTAAAGAAAATGTACAAAGTGTAAATTGTGCCGCCTGGGTGTGTGAAGTGTCATAGTGAATGTGGTAGCCATGGGTGCTCCCAAGTGGGGTGTGTGTGACGTGTGTGTGTGTGTGTGTGTGTGTGTTTGTGACCACTTATGTATAAGTAGTAAATCTTAGTGTCTATTGGTAAGAAATGCAAGTGCCATGAGTGAATGTATTAATATAAATGTCGAGTAGATATTGTGTATAAACAGGAATGTGTGTATAAGTGTGATGGATATTGAATGTGTGTGTGTGTGTGTGTGTGTGTGTGTGTGTGTGTGTGCTTGCGTGTGTGTGTGTGTGTGTGTACTGTGTGTGTGTGTGTGTGTGTGTTGTGTGTGCAGGATGGAAATAAGTTAGGATAGATCCATACACAGGTCAGGCCACCTACAGCGCACCCCACTCTACATAATTGCTGGAGGAAGAGAGGAAATGCCTAATAAAGGCAAGCATCAGTTACCTGGATAAGGCTCAAGGCAGGATGGATGCTAAATTGCAGGTGTAGAATGAAGTGTGAAGGATATTTTGTGGAGGTGCTTCACATACAGGGTGTAGGGTGTTGAGATAGGTTAGGTTGGGATTGGGTTGGGGTGGGTTGGGGTTAGTTTAAGTTAAGTTAATTTATGTTGGAAGTTAAGAGTCGGAGGTCAGGGTTGCCGAGTTTAGGCTGGAGGTGTAGGCACAGGTGTAGAGTGATCCGTGAGGTCCAAAGGCCGAAGATAAACAAAATTAAGCAAGATTTAATATATATACTCTGCTATATATATATATATATATACTATATATATACTCATATATATATATATATCTTTCACTATATATGTATATATATATATATATACTATATATATATCTTGTATAATAACATGTATATATATATGAAAATATAAATATATAACTTAACTATAATATATATATATATATATAACAACAACCAGCAACTAATATAATAGCAACAATATAATAACAATATATAATATATATATATATAATAAATATACTAATAACAACAACTTAGTAACTAATAACATGTAATATAACGAAAAGCCAATATTAATATGCCAACCTTGTATGCATATATATATATATATATATATATATATATATATATATATATATATATATATATATATATATATATCACCATATTTCTTTGTGAATTGCGCGAATACGTGTTTTCGGATCGGTAAAAAGAACACGATGTTGATTAAGCTGGATGAAACCTATACCAAAAATAGAAATAAAAATAGCGAAAATAATTACGTTTGCGCAAATAATTAAAATAATTAAAAATGATAAATAATTAAAAATAGTTAGTAAGAAATGGAATAAATAGTTCAGAGTAAAGATAAATTAAGGTACGGAAATAAAAATTAACAAAAAATGATACCATAATCTTCCACGTGCTTTTACGATTCGAATTCAAAGATTTCGTTTCATTAGTGATTCTCAGATTCAGGGAAGATGTTATAACAGAAATAGAATAAAAATAATACTAAAAATACACCAAAATAATTAGTCAATTAAAATAATTAAGTCAAATTACAAGAGATTCCGAAAATTAAAGTATGGATTCAAAATAAAATGAGTTCAGAGTGAAAAGAGGTTTTCGAGGTGTGTCGGAAGGCGTCTAAAGGAAAGTTTAAATGTACAAGGAGTGTTTCATAGGCAAAAATATAATATATATATATATATATAAATAATATATATATATATATAATATAATAATAATATATATATATATATATGTATGTATATATATATATATAACTAATAAAAACTATTATATATAATAATAATATAATAACATAATAATAATAAATAATAATAATATGTAATAATAATATATATAATATATATATATATATATATATATATATTATATATGTATATATCATGTATAATTATTCTTCTTATTTTTGATCATGATGCACAAATATAATAATAACCAGCAGCAATAGAAATAACTACTGTAACTCCATTGGTATATATATATATATATAACCTTAATAACAATAATAACCATATATATATATATATATATATATATATATATAGTAGTGAAAAAGGAGTTTTTCAGATAAAATTGTAATAGTTATCCCATACAAATATAATATTTATCATACTGGATAGGAGAGAGTAAATAAGAAATATTTTATTTTATTGAATAAGGTGGGAGTAAAATTATTTTTGTATAAATTATAAAAGTTAAATATTACAACTACATGTCAGTTTAACTAAGAGTGAATATTCATGGTATTTAACAGAAGCATGAAGTTTTTGAAAAAAACTTGAAGTTTCTATTATAGGTAAGAGGTTTTTTCTCTTAACCTAATTATTTAGAATCCCATTTTTGCCAACGGTGAGGTGGAAGCCCTAGTGCTAGGGCAAATAAAAGACTAAAAGTTTAGTCACCAGGCTGGCCACCTTGTGATTAAATCTTTTAGTTTTTAAACATTTTAAAACCCGAATTCCATTTGTACATAAATGCAGAAAAGCGTATTGTATATATATATATATATATATATATATATATATATATATATATATAATATAGCTAATAATAACAATAGCCAATAATATAATAATATATATATATATATATATATATATATATATATATGTAATAACCCTTTATACCTTATAATAATATATATATATATATATATATATATATATATGGTATAAGTTTTAAAAGAATACGAAAATGTTTTCGTATCGTAAAATATGGAGGCTAGGTGCAGGTGTAGGATAGGTGTAAGCTGGGTGGAGGCCACGTTCGGGCGCTCGGGAACGCGGAAAAAGTGCGCCCTGCAGGCGCACGGCGGCTGGAAAAAAAAAGCACGGCGTTTTACTGGGTGGCAGGCTGGCGGGCGGGCGGCAGGCGGGCTGGCGAGATGGGATGGCAGGTCACTGCCACAGGGCTAGGGTCAGGTTGAGACATGCGAGGGACTAGAGGCGCTTCGTTATCAAGAAATACCATGGGCAAAAAATATTATGGACGAAAAGTAAGGGTAAAATTAAAATAGAAGAAAATATCTGTTGCGATAAACCACGCCTCCACATCTAGCCTAGCCCTTCTTCGAAAGTTGCTGCGCTAAAAAATAAGGGGTGCAAAAAATTAGTTCTTCATCTAGTGAATAAGCAAACCCATGGAAAATCAAAAAATCAAATTGGGTTTTTCAAGTGAAATTTTCAAAGTGGAATTTAACTTCAATAAAGAAAGTTACTTTCAATAATTTGGGGTTTTACTAAATAATTAGATTTTCGTTACGGATGATTTTTCGTTAGGTGGGTTTCATTAGTGGGGTTTTTGAGAGGGTGGGTTTTAGGGTCAATATCTCTCTACTAGGGTAGTTAAATTTTAAGAGACCGTGTTGATTTTGAATAAACACAATTAACTAGGAATTTGTATCATTTTTTATTATGATAATATGGTATGGTTCAATTATGTATGGAACAAAATATCGGCCAAATGGCCGCCGCGACCTCGGCGGCACACCTCCATCCGATGGTCAAAATTTTCGATGACGCTGAGGCATAATTGAGGTTCTATGCCGTTAATGTGCCGAATTATCTCATCCTTTAGCTCTTGAATTGTTGCTGGCTTATCGACGTACACCTTTTCTTTCAAATAACCCCAAAGAAAGAAGTCCAACGGTGTCAAATCACATGATCTTGGCGGCCAATTGACATCGCCACCACGTGAGATAACACGGCCATTGAATTTGTCGCGCAAAAGAGCCATTGTTTCGTTAGCTGTGTGGCAAGTGGCACCGTCCTGTTGAAACCACATATCGTCCACATCCATACCTTCCAATTCGTGCCATAAAAAGTTCGTTATCATCTCACGATAGCGAACACCATTCACAGTAACTGCCTGACCAGCCTCATTTTGGAAAAAATACGGCCCGATGATGCCGCCAGCCCATAAACCGCACCAAACAGTCACTCTTTGTGGGTGCATTGGTTTTTCGACAATCACTCTTGGATTATCATTCGCCCAAATGCGGCAATTCTGCTTATTGACGAATCCAGTGAGGTGAAAATGTGCCTCATCACTGAAGATGATTTTCTTCGAAAATTGATCATCCACTGTTGCCATTTCTTGCCACCATTCTGACCATTGACGACGTTTTGTATGGTCAAGAGGCTTTAGTTCTTGAGTCAATTGCACCTTGTAAGCGTTTAAATGCAAGTCTTTATGCATAATGTTCATCAACGACGAGCGTGAGAGGTGCAATTGTTGGGCACGACGACGAGTTGAAGTGGATGGCTCCTCAGCCACACTATCGCGAACAGCAGCAATATTTTCTGCAGTACGAGCTGTACGAGCATGCACTGGTCTTTTCAAATCTCCTACAGACCCGGTTTGCTCAAATTTTTTCACGATTTTTCCGATTGTACGCACATTTGGACGATTAAATTGACCAAAAAAATCACGAAGTGCACGATATGCATTTTGATTTGAACGCCCATTTTCATAATAAGCCTGAATAACTTTAACACGTTGCTCCATTGTGTATCTTTCCATGGTTCAAATTGAGTAAGTCTGAAATTGAAAAATGTCAAATGAAATGCAGTAAAAAAATTGACGTTTAGGTGTGGTTCACATTCAGCATCGGCGCCTAATTTATACCCTATGTAATATATATATATGTAATAATATATAATATATATATATATATATATAATATATATATATATATATATATATATATATATATAATAATATAATATATAATATATAATATATATATATAATATCTTTTTATACATTGGTATAAAGTTTATAAATGTCTATATATAATATTTATATATATAATAATATATAATAATAATAATAAATATAATAATATATATGTATATATAATATATATAATAAATAATATATATGTATATATATAATATATATCTGCTGCTCTCTCTCATATATATATATAGCAGCAATAATATATATCAACCCTTTGAAGTTGAATGCAATTGATATTGAAAGAGGTAATTACTTTTTATTTTATTTCTAAGATTAATTAAAAATAGGTAGTAAATAATTGATTGTCGATGACTGAGGATTAACACAATGCAGCCAGTTCCCCCAGTGTAAGCTAACATTGGTGAGGGTGTATCATAATTTTATAATCAAACACGATCCTCAGGTCTTTCGGCAGGCTCCCACAGCTTAAAAATGCGACCTCTCTTCTTGTAACAATCAGGCCTTACTGATTAACGCATCTCTCTTCTTATGATACGAGACGCTAACTGCCCTTGCCTCCCCTCTCGGGCAGCATTTTGCAGTGACTCATTTTTACAACAATGGAGTCATTCAGAAAGTCATTAAATATTTTCCATGTATGTAAAATTAATAAAAAGTAAATTTGATATACAGATTATTACATGAAGGTGTACACTTAATTGTGTGAGCCAAGAAATCCTGCCCTCATAGGTTTTTTTTTTTTTTTTGTAATAATTTGGCATTATTGGAGCTCAAATTTCATTTCTATATGCTATTAAAACAACATATAAATAGACAGCTATTAATTTTACAATAATCATCTAATAACAATTCATTTCAATACTTCATATTACATTATAAAGCTCGCCTTTAGTAATTATTTCAGTCTTCTTGCCATGGAATTTGTCTCCATGTATTTCAATCAGACCACCACATTCAAGATACCTTCCTCTAATGTGTACGCCCTATGCGTCTCAGGGAAGAAAAGATCGCAAATATTCACTGGCATGAGGATAAAATAGCAAGAAAGTAAATTCAAATTCGTGTTTTCGAGGCAGTGAGGCTAGGAAAGCTTCATTATCTATTGAGAACGTTGAGAAGATGTTTTCAGGGATCAGTCATGTGAGGGTATAATTAAGTCAAATAATGATTATATTTCTCTAAAAATCCCTTCAAGAAAATATTGGGAGATAATTCGGCAGCGAACACCCTATCTTTGCATTCAGAATGCCAACCTTCAGGCCTATGTCGTCTTGGTACTTTCTTATTATAAATAGATATCAATGTCCCGTTAGCCGCAGTCACAGAACCTATTATACCTCCACTCCTATCAGCATCTGAGGGTCGTATTAAATTTAAAGAACTTCCCCAATCTATCAAATAATTATTCATACTCTCCTATCAATGTGGAATAAAAATTCATAAAATTTGCCCTCTTGCTCATCGTCGCCATTCAATATTAACACAGTTTTTCTTTAAAAAGGTTGTATCCTTCTCGCTTCCAAAATTTATATAGTGAACATCATCATAATCGTCGCTATCATCATCATCATTATTATTATTGTTATTATTATTATGTATTATTATTATTATTATTATTATAATATTAATGTATTCGCCCGATATAATACTAAATTCATCATTATTACATTTTTATTATTATTATTATTTTCCATTATTGTATTATTATTATTATTATTATTATTTTCCTTTATTCTTATTATTATTATTATTATTATTATTATTATTATTATTATTATTATTATTATTATTATTAATAATTACTTTCGCTTTTATTATTATTAATATTATTAATAATAATATTATTATTATTGTATTATTGTATTATTGTATTATTGTAGAATAGTAATTCAATATTCTACGTTCCTCCTCAATTCTCTTCTAAACCATCCCAGGATTTACAAAGAGCTGCGAAACTCTTTACGCTACGGTATTTTTAAACATCCGTTTCTATATCTTTACACTTAAGCTACTATCTTGCTCCCACGGCCGTCAGGCTACAGACTGAAATAACACCAGCTTTTGCCTCCGTGCTTTCTCCTGTCTCAGCAGGGGAATGAATTGGTTCATTGGGGGGAATGACCACTCCCCCACCAGAGCCGCTCTCTGAGATAGCAGTCACAGCAATACCATTTACATCCTCGTCCCTAATTTCGTTCTCGTAATTAAGAGTTCTATTACTAGCATGTTCATTATTACAGTCAGTATTTCTGGCTTTCATATTATATATAATCATTATATTATGCGTTTCTGTTAATAATTATAATTGTTATAATTTACCATTATGATTTACTGTGTCCATTATTATAATTAATACTATAGTTTACAAGCCTGGTCCATTTATAAACATTGTAGTTAATATTTCTTATAATTACTGCTCAATTATAATTTGTTAAAAGTATCTCTTCTTATGACATGCATTTACACCAAGTCTAATGATAAGCAGAGGCCTATTTATTCAAGCAAAAAACATTCTCACGGATATTTGGATAACCATAAGTAAACCCCCCAAAATTCCTATAACGAATACCAGCAAAATGTCTGTAGTTATGGCTATAATTCCTACCGTTATTATGATTATTATTATTATTATAATAATAATATTTTCTATTATTATAGTTATTATTATGACTATCATTATAATGATCATTGTAAAAATTATTTCTACTAAAATTATTATGATTATTATTATAAAACCATTTTCTACTATTACCGTTATTATTGTGACTATTATTATAATGACTATTATAAAAGTTACTTCTAAAATTGTTACCTCTAATATTAAAATTTTTCCGTCTAAAGTAAGTATTTCGCCACGTGTTTATTCCCCCCCTTTGGCCCGTTGTTGGAACCAGAGAGGAGCTTCTACGTTTCCCTGTATTAAGTCTTGATCGTCAATGTTGATTGTAGATTTCCTTGAATTCTCGCATATTGTCTTCATTAGGTTTTTGATTGTTCCAATTAGAGAAATCATTTCTTCCGTCGTTTTTCTCTGTATCGCTATCAGGTGGTCTATCTTGTTTTCGTGAGTTGAAGATTCTCCTTGTCCATTTTGAGAAAAGTTGTCTTCTTCTCCCATTCCCCCATTTTGGGGAACCTCGTGAGGGATAAGTGAATTGGGGTTCGAGATTTTGAGCCAGTGGTGGCTGCCCAAGTCGTGCTAAACTATGTTGCATAATTCTAGAGCATGGAGGCCACTACTAGTTTCCTTAACTATCTTTGAAATTTACAAGAGGAATAAATATCTATTACACTGGTAGTTTTGGAATTCAACACTATTTTTATTTTCATATGTTCCACTACAACCTTAGTAATCTATTATTTTGATCAAGCTTATACTTCTCGCTTCACTTTGAGTTAAGAATTTGTTTATTGTAAATTTTGCGTTTGGTTTACTTCACTTTATATCAAATATTCATTTTGTTCATTCACTCTGGGTTCTGTGCTATATCAACTTAACTACAGTTAAGAAATACAGTGTGTGAAAAAGTGATACTTTTATTTTTATTTTCTAAAATTAAATACATCAGTGTAATAATTGTGTCAATGTTTGAAGTTAACACAATGGGCCAGTTCACAGTTATTAATAACATTGGTGAAGGTTAACATCATAATTTTTATAGTCAAAGACACAATCCTCAGGTCTTTTCCCAGCAGGCCAGAAGCTTAAGAATTGCGACCTCTCTTCTTGCAACAATCAGGCTGCCTCTGTGCGTCTCTGCCTTATGATACAGACATGCTTCTACCGCACCTCCACTCTCAGGCAGCATTACCTACAAAACGACTCTCTATTTTATAATAAGTCATTTCGGAAGGAGTCGTTAAAATATTTTCCTTACATATAAAATTAATAGTAAATTTGATATACAGGTTATTATAGGGGTGTGCATGGTGTGTGAGGGCGAGAAGAAATCTGCCCTCACATATATCTGTAGTCTTACAAGAATCTGTCTGAAATAAGTAGATTATAGAAATAGGAGTATTCTACACGGTTTTGAACAAAATCAGAAACGTCTCATTTAGAGTGGATTTGAGACATAATACTTTAAGCTTTTAAATTACTTCTTAAAGGTTAAGAACAGGAATTATTTGGTTGGTTTCATTGCTCTTTAGATATTAATTAAGATTGTCTGTGGTGGGTTTGTGATATATATATATATATATATGTATATATATATATATATAATAATATATATAATATATAATATATATATATATATATATATATATATATATATAATATAATAATATAATATATATATATACTATATATATATATATAACAATAACATATATATATATTTATCTTTCACTATTCCCTCCATTAATATTACTACCTTAAAAATGAGTTGAAGTACACACTTTTATAGGATTTAATATAATAATAATATATATATTAATAATATATAATATATATAATATATATATATATAATAATAATAATAAATAATATAATAATAATAATAATAATAATAATAATAATAATAATAATATATAATATAATATAATAACTAATATGCAATAATAAAATAATAATATGTAATAATAATAATAATATAATAATAATAATATGTAGCAAATGTAACATATATATATATATATAATAATATATATATATAGCAACAATAATAACTTAATATATATATATATATGTATATATATATATATATATATATATATATATCTGAAGAGACAGAAGTCAAAAAAAAATACCAAGGAACTTTCAAATTAAACTTTGACCGGTATGAGTCAAACATATTACTGTGCCATCTTAAGTACGTTCAGCTAGTCTTAATACGCGTAGCTTGTGAGCGCTCGGTATATAATAAAGACGTGACATTGGCCGTGTAGATTGCTCTTTCAGTGCCTCGTCTTAGCCACTTTAGATTTTCTGTGCGACTGATCGTCGCCTTTAGCAAGGATCCATCGTACGAGGAAAGATAGAAATCAGCAGGAAACTGAATCTGGGGAGTAGGGATGGAGAAAGCTTACAAGTACGTGATTGTTTGGTCGAATATTCAAGACAGGGTAGGCGTGTGCCGAGCATTGTCATGGGTACAATACCCAATTTTTCACGCTTTAAGCCTCAGGACGTTCCGTCAGATTGCGTCACATGAGACGACAAGGAATATCAATAACATATACTTGGTAACTATAAGCCTCCTGGTATGAACACAAAGTGGATCTTTATGTCAAAGAACACCTCCAGCTGATTTTCCACTTTGAAGGCTATCGAACCTTTGTTTCGTGGTGAGCTCGAGATTTCCAACTCAGAGGTCTGACACTTCGTTTGAGGGTCGGCACAGAGTAACACCACGTTTCATCGCCAGTTATGCCCTGTTCAGCAGTCTAGTCGTCGTCCCAGTAGTTGATAAATGTTACGCTTTTTGTTTGATGTTCTTGCCATTACAGCTCATCATCTTCCAACTGACTCCGCCTTTGGAAATTTACTTGTATACCACTTGTGAAAACTTGGGGTTCGTGATAATGATTCACACCACCATACCTCAGCTATCAAATTGAATATTTCTGTAAACATTTTCCGTAATTTGGCAGAATTTAATGTTTGCTCTCTGCTCAAAGTGAACCAGGCCTAATGATTCTTTCTTTCCGACATTTACAATAACCAGTGCACTTATCAACAAACTGAATTAACCGCAGTTCACATACTCCAGCTACTGTCCTTACTCTTAACATTACTAGCTTCCTTATGTCTGCCAGCTTTCATTTCTCCCAGCACGCCGCTTGTCTTATTTAGTAAATATGAGAAGACTAATCAGTGTTCCAGAAATTTTCCCACTCTATCTCCCTAGAAAAAAGGAAATTATATATATATAATATAACAATAACAATATATATATATATATATATATATAATAACAATATATATATATATATATATATATACTATATATATATATAATAATAATAATATATATATATATATATATATATATATATATATATATATATATATATATATGTATGAAGTGTGTGTGTGTGTGCTTTTGATGCGTGTGAATGATAACTTTTGTGCGTGTGGAGAAAGTATGGTCATAGTGTCTGCTAAGCTTTATCCATTTATCAGCAGATATAAAAATAGTATAAAAAATTTTAACGGATGCTCCGAGTGATTATTAGGAAATGATATTTTCTTGAAGATTGGTGTGGTTTGTAGCGCTTTGTCTCATTCCTAATACAAGAACGTCCTAATACAAAAATAATGTAGACAGTAGATAAGGACGAATTTGAACTGAATGAGTGCAATTAATCTCAAAGCAATAAGCGGTGGTTATTTATAAGAACTTTTCGACTTTTGTTTATTCCTATGCAGGTTTGCTTCTTGACGCATCGGAAGTGTGAGGAGTGCGTGCTGCAGCTGTACAGTGCACTGTGCCTGGTACGGTGAGAGTGCACTGATTACCCGTGCAATTGCCAGTGCAGATCTGGTCACTATCTAATTCCCAGTATTCCAGTCTTTGGGTGCGGTGGTGTGGTGCGATAGACAAATGAGCTTTAATTGCAGTGCGTGTTACTATTATTCTTGTGCGGATTGCGGTTGCTATGCGGTTGCGGTTGCGGTACGCAAAATTCCAGTCCAAGGCCAACCTTAATTCTTATATATAGATTGTTGTTGCTTTTGTCTATAGATTCCAATTCAAAAGATCTCCTTTTTCTTGGGTTGGTTTGTGTTTTTACAGTAAGTTATCGCAGAGATTTTTCATCATTTCATATTTTTGAAATTATCTTCTTCGTTTTGTCTCATTCCGTTGAAGTTGGTTTCATTTCCCAGTTTTTTAATTTTCTTTTTATCTTTGGCAAAATGGGGTAGCCCTAATATTCTTTACAATAATCTTTTTATTACTACCTCTCTCTCTCTCTCTCTCTCTCTCTCTCTCATATATATATATATATCTCTTCTCTCCTATATATATACTCTCTCTCTCTATATATATATATATATATATATATATATATATATATATATATATCTCTCTCTCTCATATCTCTATGTGTGTATGTATGTATGTAATATGTAATATGTTCAATACATAATAATATTCTTCAACTAATAATATATGTAATAATAATATGACAATAATATATATATATATATATATATATATATATGAAATATGGAGAAATATGTATATATATATATATATATATATATATATATATATATAATATAATATAATAATAATAATAATAATAATAATAATAATAATAATAATATAATATATATATATATATAATAATAATAATAATATATATATATATATGAATTTATGTAAGCAAAATTTTCTTTGGAGCTCCTAGTTCTCTTTCTCCCTCCTTTTTCACAACTTTTTCTGCAACACCATTTTTCTGTGTTCATTTATCATGCATAGGCTACTGAGACGTTTTCCGGATATGGTTGATAGCACCAAGATTTTTATTGACTGTATGTAGGAAGTCCTTAGATGTATCCTTCAGCCGAGAAAACTGGCTACAGTTGAACTAGAGAAATTTCCAGACATGTCTCTCTAGCAGGAAAAAAAAGTGTCTTTTTCCAATTCTTTCACTTACTCATATTTAATTTTTTTTTTTTTCCTTCCAGATTTGGTACCATAGCTCAACTTCTTTAAAGAAAAAATTAAAATTGTAATAATCAGAAAAACTGTGCTTTTCTCTAAAAATCTTGCAACGTCATGTACATCAATATAAAAGGGTGTAGTGACAGCAGTGACCAGATGGATAAAAATTCATAAAAAATCGCTGCTCCATAGAAGCTACTAAACTTCTGTATTTAAGAGACCAACATGTCCCGATCAACAAGGTTCAGTTTGTGACTTGTAGTTAAAATACAGCTCTTTATTTTTCTTCTCCTGCAAAATTTTATAAACTACAATTTTTTTCGCTGCCTTGCCACAAAGGAGATGATCTGTAGGAAGTTATCCATTGTAGTGATCACGATCAGCCTCTTTTTTTCTAGTTAAAAAATCGAACACCAATTGACTCAAAGTAGGGATCACTTGAGGGAATCACCATACTGACCTCAGACCCTTGAATTGGTAGGTTTGTCCGACTCCTATTACTGAATATTAATTTGTCCCTTTCTTTTTTCAATTTATATTAACAATCTTTTTATGGAAAGCTTAAGAATGGTAGTAGACGTTCATTTTTAGTTTCTTGATTAACAGATAAAATTTTGAAAATAAAGACCAATTAAACACTCTTCATTCACCTTCATTACTTAATGAATATCAAAAACTTTTTGGATTGCGAAATTTGGAGAGGGGCAAGTTTTGCATATACATTTCTCCCCCCCCCCCTCCCCACCCTTAAATTTCGTAATTAAAAAGATTTTTGGCAATCATTTCCAAAATTTTACCTATTAAGAAACTTAAAAACAAACGAATGGGATTATAGAATATTAATTTTTCATTTTCCTTACAAATTTATATTGACAATCTATTTGAAAAGCTAAAGATTAAGTTAGTAGTAGGCAATCATTTTAATTTCTAAACAGGTAAAATTTTGAAAATAAAGGACTCAAGCTCTTTCTAATCATTTTCATTACAATTATTTTCAAAATTTACTAAATTTAGGGAAGACAAATGCCGATCTCCTCTCTCCTATTATTATATATATATATATATATAATATATATATATATATAATATATATATATATTATATATATGTATATTATTATATATTAGTATATATAATATATATATATATATATATATATATATATATTTAAAAAATTATGTACTCTCCTCCGTTAATTTTTAATATGAGTCAAAAAATACACATTTTTGTATGGCATAGGTAGTTAAAAGTAACTCTAAAACTGTGATAAGTTTAAATTTACTTGAATTACCAGATGGAGAAATTGCACCTTAAAAATATGAAAAGGAAACAAAAAAACAAACTTACTGAAAAGAATTGTAGATAGGTAACGGCAAGCGGTTAATTGATTGGAAAATTGTTCTTTTCCACAGTTATATTGAAATACGTTTCTTTCAATCAACAGTTAGTTACTGGGGAAACTTCTCTTCACCTACGTATGTCTTGATACGAAACCACACAGTTTAAATCGCAAGTTTATTTGAAAGTTTAAAACTACATAAGCGATCCATTTGTTATATCATGAAAATTTTAAAGACCCCTGAGATTATACCCGAAATCGATCAAAAAGGCAAAAACGGAGATTCACAAATGTATTCGGTATATTCACACACGAAAAGTAAAAAGCAAAAGAACAGATTCACAGACGGTATTTTTCGACATCACGAAGGCAAAAAGCAAAAGACCTTGATTTTGGTAATTTTTTTACCGAGTGAGATTTTTCTGTTCTTGTTCCTTTCAATTCAAAAGAAACACTTCTCCAATTATTAGCGAAAAAACAATATGAATAATGAAAAACGCAATTAGCATTAATTCAAGTAATTACCATTTTGAACATTTGACAAATAATTGGAAAAGTGAAGTATGACCTTCAACATAATTGAAATCGATCACTCACACACGCTTAAATATCTAATCTCCCACTCCGCGGCCCGCGAACGACCAAGCGATGGCATTAAATTACAGACGTATACTATTAGAATGTCATAAATAAAAAAAAAGAAGACCAAAACAAAACTGAACTCTCAATCATTAACCAAGTTATAAGACCGAAAATTATTATGAAGTAACTAATCTCATCAGAAATCTAGAAGATATCTCATGACCGATTCAGAATCGATTACCGACCCATTGAGAAATTTGATCGGACCAACAGAAAACCACCAGCCATTTCCTTTTAGGCACGCAGACATATCAGAATTGAAACTATTGTTGAACCTACGGCAATGATCGATAGACGCGTTGGCGATACACAATAAGGACTGGTTCACTGAGAAGACACGCATGGTAACCAAGCGCACCACCATCGTAAGTAGACAGGCCACCAAGGCACAGTCAGTTAACCAATCAAAAAAAACAACAACGATTATTCCGAAATTCACCACTAATGAAAAGTTTTCAAAGGATAAATTCCAGAGAGAACCCAAATGTTTACCACCTCGCAGATAACACATTTATTACGCACACATTCCTTGGGGTGACAGAGAACCTTTAAAAAGACACGAACCATTTACCATCAACTCCTCCCATATTTAAAATGAATAAGACGTGTTCGCGCTTCTGACTCTTCGCCCAAATTATGGGCAGCTACCTAGGCAAGTGAGGTATTATAAACCATACACCAGATAAACAACGTCTCCCACCCTTTCATATTATTTTATCACACTGAACGATAGATACAAGATTCTCTTCGGCCTCACTTCTCTTCAGGACTATAATAAAGGACGCGCGTAATTACGGCGTAATATACGCAAAGATCGAGTCTAAAAGTACTCAAAACATCTCCGAACCATTCCTTGAGGACATGACCATAAGTTCCTCTCTTATGAAAGGTCGAAATTGGCAAAGAAAAGTGGAGCACATGTTACAAATGAGACTTTTATTAGCACATAAGACCCCATAAAGCCCCAAAAAAAGCCGCAAAAACAACAAGACAAAATCTGAACGCCAAAGTTCATCTAAAAAACACATATGGTGTTTAAAGGGTACACCATATCATATGTAACCGAGACAGGTGTACAATACCCTAGAGGTCTCGAAGGTTAAAAAATAGCGTCAGCCCGATATTCCCCAAACAGAATAGTGATAAATCGAAAAAACTATTATCCAACACTAAATTAAACAGCCACTCTACTAGCCTTGTAGAGAGACACCCGATAATTTTGACAGGTCCCGGACCTAGATCTTTCCAACATACTTCCCATCCAGAGGGCATAACACATGGAATTCAGGATATGTCTAAAGATTATGAAATTTTCGCACGCAGAACTCGGAACCTGCCCCGAAACAAACGAAAAGCTGTCAAGAGCATCCGCGACTTTCTTAAAGGAAAAAGAGGCATCCTCGTCAACATATATTAAGAAACTATAGTGGAACTCCTAAACTTAAAAGTAGAACAAAAACGCAACAATTGAGACCTACCTTGCATAAATGAATTTATAGAAAGGACATGTCAGGGATCAATTCTAAATACACACAGAACGAATGTTGAGACAAGTGTACAACAATATGTACATTTTCTATAGAACATGCGATCTTCTATCACCATCACGAGCGATTTTAGCATAAGAAAATTGTCTTAGTGTAGTCAACACCCTACATCATATTGAAAAGACAGAATAAAAAACCAAAAAGATATATTTATTATAGAATGAACTTTCATCCCAAACGTATATTATGCATATATGAACAATGCTGTTGTACTTTTTGCAGATGACACATTCCGACAGTATTTTTCTTATCGTGTGTCGAGCTGATGTAATCCAATCACCTTTCAAACTTATTTTTGCCGAAATATTGTAATTTCTTTTAAAGATGTGATATCTGCTCTTTCTGAGCTTATTACAAAGAATGAGAAAGGTCATGACTGTTTTCAATAGTACTCAAGACTTCCATTTTCAACCTGAACTTACTGAATCTGAGTTTGCTCGGTATTAAATTTGATCGAAACCTAACATTAACATATAAAAAGACCCCGGTTGTAAGAATACGAGAAAAAACCAAATCAGGTATAGGTGTTTAATAAGCAAGAAAGTCAGGGTTTGAAACAACTTAAAATCAATTATACCGAACCGGAAGACAGCCATTCAAAACAGAAAAACCAACTTCAAATGCTCGCATAACTTTAAAACTGAATCTATACATTTCAAATGTCACACTTCTTCATAATTAAAGAAAGTGATGATCTTCTGATAACTTTTCAGTAACTATTGATCCTTACTCTCACAATGTTGACAAAGAAAGAATAATCCCCGATGCGAAATGTTGAGATTAGAAATAAGGAGGGAGGTGGGGCCTTAAAATGACCAACTAAATGAATTGAAACCAGAAATAAGAGGTCCAATTAATTCCTCCCAATCACACAAACTGCCTGAAATTGGGCAAGTAAACCTGAAATCAATGGTTGAGCCAGTTCGGAAACCAAATTTCCAAAGGTTTAGTTTTTTGACAAACTCTCGATTAGTGATAATCCTAGAGTTATCAAGTCGGCAGGGTTTTCAATACCTTTTTAACGTTATAATAATGAGCAGGCTCAGCGCAGTAAATTGTCATCTTCTCATGAAAGGAGACTCATGATTCCTTTGTATAATACTTGGATATCATAAATTTTTTAAACAAATAGTATTTGTCATATCTACAACTAACCTCCCAAGACCTAACTACCCATGCTAGGACGATTTGGGAATCCAAGAAGATGTTGACAGCCTTGAATTCAACCTCTAGTTAAATCCCGTCGAACCCTATTTGTGGAAAGGACTTCAAGAGAACAACACAAAATAGACTGATAAACAGCTCGAGAGAAGACAGTGTTTCCTATTTCCCGAGAAAAGGAAACCCACCTTTAGATTTTTGCCCACAATAAGTGACGGAACAGGTATCTACTAAGAACCAAGGTTGACGTAGAATGCGACCGACCATAACATTGTGACACTCATGGCGATAACAAAAAGATAACAGATAAATGTTGAGAAGTTGAGATTTGCTGAATGCTTAAAAAAGCAGAGCGTTTTGAAAAGGGATAAGTTTTTGAGTCGTCACACCCAGCGTCGAGATCAGCATCGAAGTTGCTCCCAATCTTCTTTTATATCCTGAGTCAATGGCTTGCCAGATACATACCCAACTCTCCTCTGCTTATATCTTCCCATGCTCCTAAGCCCAAACCCAAAAAACCAAAAAAAACCACAACTCACATCAACAGAACGTCCCAAAACAGAAAGAAAAAGTAGAGAATAAAAAGAAAGAGGAATAGAAAATCAAAGATTTTGTTTACTTGTGAGAGAAGATCTCGTTTGATTCGACCGAAAAACCGCAAAACACGATAAGATCAAAAAGTACACACCAACAAAACTGCTAAATACCTAAAAGCACTGGCAGTCATATTTCGGATGATAAAGATACCCAAAGACTTTTCCTTCATCACAATATTGGAGATAAAGCATCCGATAACGGATTCAATATTGATTTTGAGGCTTTTAGATACGGCTGGCTGAGGCCCCTGTTCCAGGAATTCAACAAAGTTGAATACCCCACCCTCCTGTCATCCGTCTTCTCACTGAGGCCTCGAAATAAGATGGATCTAATACAAACAACATCAGGGAGAAACCATGAATAGAGTGATAGACTAAAAAAATCTATACCAAAATCACAACCGTTAAATTGAACAAAGACGCGACCAAGAAATCCCAGAATCCGACAACATCGAAATAATTTGCTTTTATAAATATGGATTGTAAACCTCTACCTCTACCGAAGAAATCACTAAATAAAAAGGGGATACCGCAACAAGGACCAAAAATGAATGTCGAAGTAACCACTACTAAAGTACAAACAAGCTGGCAACAATCTCTCTTCCCAGAGAAACAAAACTGTTCGATCGCATATTATCAAGAATTTAGAATAAAGATCTGAAGAAAGGCGTCCTATAAAAACGACGAAATGTCAGACGACAACCACAACAATATGTTGGTCCAATAAAAGAACAGAAGCGAGACGAAAAAAGAAAGGAACCAAAAGTACGATGCCTGGGTAACAGCATGATTAAAGAGAAGAGTAGACAGCCTTTGTATCTCAACGAGCTACACCATTGAAACGACAGATTGATTTTCAGTACGAGAAAACTGATCAGCCAATCTTCTATTACAGAGCCTGGAAAGGGAATGCCATTATGTAACGACTCGAACTCCCTTCGGAATATCCAACAGAGAATGATTCGACAGAATAACAACAACAATCTCAGAATTGTTCCTTAAAAACCATCAGCCCTGTAAGGCGCTTATCAAACCTTGAATATAACTAAGAACAGCATTTTTAACTACGAAAATACTAAGCATACTTAAATGCACCAATACAGGATAATCTTCCAGAGGGACCTGAATCCACTAATATCCCATGGAAAAAGGTTCCATTGGATATTACAATATAGGCTCAACCTCTTCCTCACCTCGATAAAATTGAGAATTGAGACAATTGTGAATTAGAGATAAATTCCTTATTCGGTATCGGTACCATATAAATACAACTTACATCCCTCTGAGAATAAACAAAAAAGAACTCAACAAAAAGATGTTAACAGGAATATCCAAACCCAGGTCAAGGCAACTTATTTCCATTTGAAGAAATGGCTAAAACCGTCCCGGTGTAACCCAAGTAGAGAAATTGAAGAAGAAGTTCAAATGACGAGTTCGCACGAAGATTAGGAGAAGCATTGGAATAGGTATTTTCCGCAAGCGAGGAGACAAGACATGGGATTAGTCATGAATCCCTTTGCCATTCAGATTGTAAATCAAAGAGTCTGATGTTGGAAGTCCTGCTTTCTGTATTAGGAAAGGCTTGTTGATGAGGAAGTTAGAAAAGAATCACTGAGAAGACGAAAGGAACCAACCCAACAAGAAGTCTGAATGGCAATACATAACCAAACAATCAGATAATATATAGGCCCACAGTGCTTTCAAATATGACACTAAAAAGTCGTCCAAAAACCAGCCAGTAAACGGCTAAAAGAAGGTCGATGTCATCGACCGAATTCGCCCAAACAGGGCCAACAATAGGAGCTTGCAGCCACATTAATCCTTATAAATCAAACATGCGACTCAATGGTCTGATGCTAATCCCATAATTAGAAACAAACCAAACAATCCAAAGAAAGAGATCGACCCGAAACACGGGGTTCTAAGAAGGAAATGGCAAGCAGCAAAATTATATCTAAGCGTACACTTCAGGACGAATAGATAACGTTTATACTTCTAACCGATAATAAGTAATTTTATAGGATTCTCTGATTACAGGTAATTGTTCACAGTTGATTCCGAGTTTTAGTAAGCAATTTAGGGCAAGCATATGTTTCATATGTTCTCTCTGATCCCAAATCTATAAGAGAAGGCGAATAGAAACTGGATTTGTTATTGTGCCAATAGCCCATATTAAATGTATATGTAGGGCAGAATCAGCCCGAAGCTGATGAAATTAGGCGCAATGATTATACAAAGATTGAACATTGACATCAAAGCTTTCATTTCTTCATCAAGACATTTCTTGACGAGAATGCTCCTGTATAATGATAGGTGGTTCCAGCGAACAGAGAAGGGCTAGATAGTATATCCGCCTTACATTCTAATACAAGGCATACATTAAATATAGAAGTGTCTTTAGCTGGGCATGTATCTGACCGTGTGCCTTTATGCGGAAACAGTTACAGCACATGTTAATGCAACACACACATCTGCAGCCTTTGATAGAGGTTAACTGTAAACCGATGCAAGTCAGAGAGGTAATGGTCTTCATTGCACAGCTTTTACACTTGACTTCCCTTGAAGATTGATTCGAAAGTTGATATTAGCATATTTTGATTTGAGCACTCAGAAACCAAGAACGTAGTTTTTTTAGAGAGCCCTACCTTTTGAATTGCTATCGGAAAGTATGACCCTAAAAACTTATACAGAAAGGAATCACTCCTCTTTCTCCCTTTTGAAGTTCCTTTTGGAAGAAGATATGATTTAGTTGATGAGAATGAAGTTTGAGGTCGAGAAAGAGAATAGACGAGAAACCTAGGCATGAATTGAATCAATGATCTGATTATGCTTCCTTAAAAATCAGATTAACTGACTGGAATATTGTTCCTCCAAAAAGAGTCGCCACTCAACTCTCTTAAAAAATGAGTAGAAGAGAAAGTTTATCTACCTAATATATGGAAACCTGATTAATTTGCAAAACAACCACCAGAACTTCCTCTGTAAGAGGTCCAACCCGAGCTTCCATGTGAAGTCTTTTAGAGGAGACCCAACCCTTAAAAATAAAAGATACTTATAACGTTAATCAGTTTGCAAATTCCGCTCAAGAGGCGAAGAAGAATGAGTCAAGTATGGAAAATAGAAATCAATAATTGAAGGCAATTGTCAAACAAATAAATCTATATTTAAAATGGACAAGGCAACGATATTCATAGTTCTCATCCCTACCCGTCAAATGCTCAATGTCTCTGAGAGCATCCCTTACAAATACGGGCCGACTTGGAGATAACTCGACAAAACATTACCCAAGGCTACCTGATACAAGTCATTCCTACCCCCCATCACACATTATATAGAAACTCCTGCCAGGAAGGACGAAAAGGATGAACTACCACCTGTGCCCATCCCCGCAATCATGAAAAAAATCTCCGCATTTTTAGGGATGGGATCTTCAGGCTAAAAAGCTGCATGGGAAAAGACTTGGAATGTTCACAGCATGTTTTGTTCGAATTGAAGCTGCTTTCTCATTATCAGAAAGGGCATCAGCAAATAACTATACTGAAGACACGATTTCAGACCTCATATCCTCGACTCTTAACAGCTTCGACAGCGCTTGAGCCAACTATGTGGTAAGGCATCAAGTAGACGCGCAATCCTCCATATCGATCTAAAGAAGCGATTGTTCGACCCTTGAGAAATGTTACTCATGTCCCTATTTAATAGGTTTCTCTCGCCATCAGAGAGTACATCTTGATCTCAATGTCCGAGAGAATCAGAGAAAAGCCTCATTGTCGAAAAATCTGTTATATGAATTAAACAACAGGGTCGCCCTGAGGTAAGTGAATACTTGTAAAATACATCACCATCTACTTTTCAGTCAACACACCTGTATTCAGCAACATAGAAGTAGACTAATTCTCCATTAAAACCACCACCTATATCTCTCTAAAAAAGATCGGCGACTCAGCACACCCAACACGTAATAGTTGCTTTTTAAACTCCTCCTCGTTTGTTTCATCGAAGAAGACGCAGTCCATTCACTCTGAGAACTACTCATGTGAACTGTTTAAGATCATAAATGCGTCTATAAGAAATCACATACGTGAACACAATAATAAACTATGCTATGTGAAGCAAGTTCAGTAAGTGAACCTAAGATTTCCCAACATGGCTACTAGCCGCAAAGACTAATAAAACCCCCTAGGGAAACTAAAACCTCCTGCGCAAAGAAAAATAAATATCAATTCAGCAGACCAGAAAAATATAAATACTGCTCGCCCAAAAAACACCATAGCAGAGTCAAAACGCCACAACAAAAATGTCACAGCATGAAACACCATAATCAATAGCGAACAGAAAAAATATCAAACTGCGATTGAGAAGAAACCGCACAGAAGAATCAGAAAAGATTCAAAAAAATGTCCGAGACACCCAGAACGCAAGAAAAAATATCCACAAATAATCAATATTAGCCCAAACCACGATAGAAACAGAAACACAAAAGATCATTGCGCACACGTGAAGACAACTGCAAAGTCACTGCGCACCAATCGAAGCAAACTCCATAAAGATCGAAAACGCGCAAACTATATTAGACCAAGCCTCCTGACTTAAGCCTAGCCATCACGACGACAAAAAACACACTACAAAAGTCCACTGCCGCCACGTATGAAGCAACACCAAATGAACAACTGGCGCAACGTTACCAGAAGTCAAATAAACGCGACGTATGAGTTGTGACTGCGGCCACACCCGCTGACATGACAAACTGCAAAGTCACTGCCGCCACGCTATAACAAATTAAAAAGATACATTGCGCAACGTATAAAGTGTGAAAACCAGAACATAAGCGCAACACGAAGAAGCAGCTACAAAAGTTAATTGCGCACGAAAGAAAAAACAAGCACAAAGTCAATTGCGCCACGTATAGTTGACTGCGCAACCAGAATTGAAAATAGTACCATAAATGATCAAACGCACATTAAAAATAATAGTACATCAAAATAGTACTTCAAAATTATAAGTCCAAATGGAAGAACGTGCGTCGCAGGGCAGAAATGGCATCACAACACACAAACATGAAAAAACGTAGCGCCGGCACGTATAGAAATAGAAACAAAAAGATAATATGCGCACATATATAAGTTGACATGTCGACACCACGTGAAGCAGAATCTTACAAGTCACTTAGCGCCACGAGAAACAACCAAAACAGACACAAAGTAAATGTGAGCACACTTATAAGTGAACTGCGCACACGTGAAGCACACTACAAAGTTTAATTGCGCACGAAAAACAAGCACAAAGTCAATTGCGCACGATAGTAAAAAACCGTTGAACACCTGCCGACACCACGTGAAGCCACATTACAAAAGATCATAGCGCCACTGAGAAAAAACAAGACAAGATACAAACTGCGCGAACCGTTTTTATCTGCAAAACATTAGCAGCCACCGGAATACCAAAAGCAACTACAAAAGAAATTATAGCCGTTGCTAAAATTTGAAGCATTCAAATAAGGTTTTATGGGGCACAAATAAAGAATAGGAATCTTGCGCACACGTGAAGCCAACTACAAAGTCCACACCCATGCCCGCACGTATTTAAGCAAATACAAAGTCCAAATAAATTAGCGCCACAGAAGAACAAAAGCAAAGACAAGAAGCCACATCGCGCAACAGAATAATAAGCTGAACATAGACGCAACGTGAACACCAATAGCACCAGATTACAAAGTACAAAAAATCTCGCGAGCACAGAACAACACGCACAAAGCTCACATATTGCGATAACGATATAAGTTGACTGCCACACTGAAAGCAAATAACAAAGTCACTGCGCACGTATGGATGCAAAAACAAGTCAAACCGCTCTCCGTAAGCACAATAAAGATCACTACCGGAAATTGAATGGATTGGAGCGAGAGAGGTAAGAAAACGAGACAAATAATCAACTAGACGCCCACAACCCCCGCATAAATGAAGTGACTGCGCCAAACACGTGGAAGCAAACTCACAAATCCAATTGCGCACAGACCAATTAACACAGCACAAAGTCAATCAGCACGAACCCTATAGAAGTAACTGCGCCACCACGCTGACCACGCCAATATACAAAGTCACTTGCGCACCCCGGTATGAGCGTAAAAAAAAAACCAATCACAAAGTCATATGCGCACATAATAAGATATACCTGAACTAGCGCACAAGCGAAGAAGACAACTTATACAAAAGTCATAGTTGCGCACGAAGAAAACAAACGCAAACAAAGAGTCAATATGCGCCACGAAAAAAATAACATGTGTTAACAGCGCAGGTGTGAAAACCAATGCGCACTCTTGAAGAAAGTCAATTGCACATGTATAAGTGAACAGCGCAGGTGTCGGAACAAATAGACGGCACTTTCATGCGCAAACGGAATGGAGTCGATATAAACCGCAACCAGCACCGCACCGATATTCGACAAAAAAACCAGACACCAGAACTGCACCGCACCGTTCCGCACTGCACATAGCTACACGCAACCTTTCGCATATCGACAGACTGTTTACAGACGCACCGTCCTGCACAGCACCGAACCGCTCCTCTGACCACTATGCGTTTTACAACTCATACAAACTGCCACCTGCACAATAAAGATTTGCCTGACAAACTCAATGCAATATCGCAAAAAACCTTTACGCAACTGCACATATAACAGATTATAAATGACAATCAGCAAATATTTATAGTACACGGCGTTTCGCGTAGTTTGAGGAGTACAAGCACAGCAACTGTCATGTAACGAACGAAAAGTTGACAAACCAGTATTAAAAATAAAATAAGACGAACCCGATAGATCATCAAAAATTCTACAACTATACTCAATGATATATTGTTAAAGTATATAACCTAGCAAAATAAGCACTTTAATATAGCGAAAAATTTCTTTATGCACAAACAAAAAAAAATAGCTCGCAAATCTCATATCAAACTAGATACTAAAGCGCGCCAATATACACCGCAAGAATATCAAAACAAAAGGAACTTTCCAACTCACCTCACTACAGAAACAAGGTTCAACCAATATGCTAAATCTCATGCGAGCAAAATTTCAAAATTTAGCAGAACCTATGTCAAATATTCAAAAATGGCCAGAAAATAAATATACGAGAGTAGGAAAATACGAATAATATAACCCAAAATAATTATCAAATTTGCAAATAAAAATAAAAGAAATTATCTTACTAAATTGCAAAATTTGTAAGAACAATTTTCCAAGAACTATAATAAAAAAATTAAGTACTCTCCTCGTTAATTTTAGATAGAGCGTCAAATACACATTTTATGCAGTATGGTTAGTTTCACAAAAAGTAACTTAAACACGCTAGATACAAGTTAAAATTTACTTGATATTACCAAGATGAGAACCAAATGCAACCTTAAAAAATAATGAAAAAAGAACAAAAACAAAAACCAACACTTAGAGTTAAAAATCAGAAGTAAGACTAGGTAACGCCAAGCGTTAATTAGATTGGAATTAAAAAAAGTTTGTTCTTTTCCACAGAAATTATATTGAATACGTTTCTTCAATCACATGTTAGTTACTGAGGTATAAAACTTTCATCATTAACACACTACGTAGGTCTTGATTACGAAATACCACACAGTTTTAATCACAATTTTATTTGAAGTAGTTAAACTTGAAAAGCCCATAACATAATTTTAATATCATGAACATTAAAGACTTCTTTTTAACGATATTTCATCGAAAAATCGATCAAAAGCAAAAACGGAGATTCACAATATGGTATTCGGTAAATATTTCACACCACGAAAGTAAAAAAGACACAAAGAAGAGCAGATATACACAGATGGTATTTTCGAGCAACGAAAGCAAAAGGAGCAGAACAGACCTTTGATTTAGGAAATTTTTAGCACAACTATGGATTTACAATCTGTGCTTCTTTCAATTTCAAAAGGAAAACATTCTCCAATTAATAGCTGAAAAAACAAAAATGAATAATGAAGAAAGTAGTATCAGTAAGATTTGGACTAATGAATTTACACATTTTTGAATCATTGACAAATAATTGAAAGTAGAAAGTATTTGAGGAAGACTGAGATACTAAGATTTAATTTTAAATAAATATATATTAATATATATATATATATATATATAATATATAAAATATATATATATATATAAAATATATAATACATATATATATAAAAATAAAATATATAATATATAATTAATAATAATATATAATATAAGAAATATAAAATAATAAATAATATATATATATAATAATATTTATATATATAAAATATATATTATATGAAAGATATATATACATATATAATATTAAATATATATAATATATATATATATAAATATATAATAATAAAAAAAAATTATAATATAATATAAAAATTATATATATTATAACAAATATATATAATATATAATATATAAATAATATAAATAATATTAATAAAAATAATATATAATATATGTATATATAATAAATAAATATAAAAATAAATGCCTTTATAAAAATAATACATAGTATATCTATATATCAAAATATATCTATATAATAATATAATATATATATATATATATATATATATAATTATTATATATATAAATATATATATATATTATATACCGTTGGTTACAAATCGGTAGAGCGGCAGAGTCGCATGGAAATGGCCTGGGTTCGATCCTAGTTCCGGATCTAGGTAGAAATTACCTGTGAGAAGTTCCCTCCTAGAATTATGTTATTGTTTGAGAGCATTGAACTTATATAATAAAATAATATAATAATATATATATATAATATATATAATATATAAGTATATATATAATAATAATATAATATATAATACTAATAATATAAATTAATATATATATAATATAATATATATAAAAAATAATATAATAAATAAAATATATATATATATATAAATATAATAGGTATAACAATATATATATAAAAACCTAACAGAATAATAAAATAATATATATAAATGTCAAAAATATATAAATTTTATAATAAATAAATAAATGATAAATAATAATATAAATCTATAATAATATAATAAAATATATAACTATTAAACGATTAGTTCAAATGAAATATTCTATATTATTTTTTAAATATATTTTATTAAAAATATACTATAGATAGAATTTAAAAAAAAGAAATAATAAAGAATGAAAGGACAGTTGAACTTCTCATTTATTCGATTGATTTCTAAGTTCACTTCAAAAAAATTTTTAATACTAACCATTTCGTTTCAAAATCTTTTTGTTAAATGAAATTTCCAAAGAGAACACGAAAATTTTCTCTTCAAACATAAAAATACAAAGTATATGCAAATTGTGTCTCGAAATGGATGTTGCGCCCAAAGAAATTTTTTCTCATGAAAATAATGAAAATAAAAAATATAATATTTAAAATATAATAATAATATATAAATTAAATATATATATAATATATATATACATTATAATACTATATATATATAATATATATAAATAATATATAAATATATACAAATATATATATATAATAATAAAACACGAATAAAATATAGTAAAATATATAACAAATATAAAATAAAATAAATATTTCTAATATAAAATAGTATTAAATATATATAAAAAAATAACTAAGATAATAATATAAATATATATATATAATATAATACATATAATAATAAAGAATATAAAAATAAGTATATAATATAAAATTATAAAGACTATAATTAAACTAATTATAATAAATACTATAATAGTAATAACATAAAAATAAATAATAATATATAATATATATAATAATGATAAAATAAAAAAATATATAATAGTAATACACATTAATACTTGTATATATAATATAAGAATCACAACATAAATATAAAAAAAATAAATCTGGATTATTATAAAATAACAAAAACCACTAAAAGACCATATAGAGTACAAAATACAGATAATGTAAAAGTAATTAATGCGTACAATACTCTAGTAAAACGTGATAATATGATAATAATAGTATACTATATAGCAACTACTCACAAGCTAGTACACTGATAGTACAATACTATATTTAAAATAATAGTACTATAATAATACCTATATATAGATATATATATACATATAATATATTCAAATAGTATACATAATAAAAAAAATAAAATATGGTTTTTGTACCTTACATAATATTATATAATTTGTAATGTATGCTTTTTTATATAAACATATAGTATATATATATATCTCACTCAAAACATATATATATTATATGATACAGTAAACATACACATAAAAATAATAATAATATATATAATATATATTCTATATAAATATCTACAATAAACATATTATAATAATAATTATTAAACATTATAATATATTAATATAATATATATACATATAATTATATAATAATTTATAATAAATAATTATATATAAATATAAATATATATAATAGTATATAATAATATAATAAATAATAATAAATATAGATATAAATATATAAATATATATACAAATATATAAACTATTAATATAAAATAAGCAATATAATAATAAATAGAATAAATCAAAAAATATAAATAAAAATATATATATATAATAAAAATAAATAATAACCCGCAACTTACCTACCTATATATTTATATATATAGAAGAAAGAGAGAGAAGGAAGAAGAGAAAGGCCGAGAGAGAGACGCACAGACAGAACAGACACGCCAGACAGGAACAGAACAGACAGACGAACAGACAGACGCAAGACAGACAAAACAGACAGACAGACAACAGACAGACAGACAGAGACAGAAACAAAGACAGAGATAGAGAGACACAGAAGAAGCAGAGATAACAGAGACAGGGAAACCACTTTAAACGAAAAAAGCAATAAGGAGATGAACGAATTGATGATGGAGAGAGGCAGAAAAGAATACTGTGGTAGTTCTACAATGAGTCTTCAGATTTATAAAAAGTGAATAAGTTTTTTAGTCACCTCTGGACGAAGACAAGGTTGGGTTGTATCAGAGGGCAGACTACACTCAAACAGTACTCCAATACCCCACGTTGACTCTGAATCATAATGAAGATCCAGCGTATGTAGTCCCCGCAATTATAAGGAGTTATGCCTTAAACATTCTGAGGTGCTTCACTACAAACCACATAAGAAGAAGGTGCCACACCTGGATGTATTTCATGCATCAACTATAATTTTGCTCCTCACTACTCTCTATCGAGCTCGCTTCTGCTCAATCTGAGGTTTTTGCGTCACATCTCTGGTTAAATCTCTATTACAACGGAAACCATATGCCACGGAAATCCTCGCAAAGTACGGACCCCAGGTACCCTACCTCAATGTGCGTAAAGCTTTACTGACATTATAAGGTCAATAAAAGTCTCACTATTCATGATTAAGATAAACAAAATAGAATTTTTCATTTCTACGATTCGACGAGTTTGTTTCTGTAAATAATGATAACAAATTTTTGTTTTTTCTATATAGAAATTAAATTCACCGACCAAGTACCTTTTATTAAGGTAATGTTTAAAAAGAAAATGAAAAAAATTATAGAAGTTACAGATTGAGTGAAAAAATATGTTACAAAAACCTACTTAAGAATGTTAGTTAAAAAGTATAAATTAAAATTAACTTTTATCAATTGTGGCAGGAATGATAAGAAATGATAAAATAGATGTACGTATGCCATGATGCTCTAGAAATGACTGGATGATAACAGTTGTATAATTATGTTTTCGTTGGAGCTCATGGTGTCACTGGTATGATCGGGCAACCCGAATATAAGTAATGTTGTTAATAATAAAGTTAACATATTAATATATATTAACTTAGGTCTTGTTGTGTCAGCTGAATTTGAAAAAAAAAGTATAAAAACTTTGTACAGACCAAAATTGTCTAGTGTTGTCGAGATCCATAAATTACAGACCCTCAGATTAAATACAAAAGAACTAACGTTAGAAAGAATAGACGTCGAACCTATAAGGAATGCCTTGATGAATATTATAAAGAGTTTCAGAACTCTCTCTCACTCTCACTTAATGTTTGAAGCTCCCTATCTCGGTCTCCTCGAATAACTGAAGATGAAATACCTCAACCGTATCCGAGTAGAACGAAAGGAAAGTAGAGAAATTATATCTTGAAGTTATAATTCAAAAATATATAAGAAATGGAAGAAGAAATATATCAAAAAAGAAAATGAAGCAAGATGCATCAGGCAAGGAAAAAAAAAAAAAGGTGATAAAATGAAGATTGAGAATATATCGATTGTATAAATATTATTTGGCCATTGTATATATCGTACGCTTTAGTACATATGTTTAAATACCTCAATGAGAGACAAAACCTGGTTTTATTATCCAACCTCCAATATGCTGGAATTTGTTCTTATAAAGAACTTTATTTTTAACATACATTATAAAAACTTTCCAAAGCTCTAAATATGTAAAAATACAGAGTGACCTAACAAAAGTGAAGATTGTGAAGATGTATATTGACGAACCACCCTCAAAAATCTCAAATTATGAATAGAACAGAAGAGTAGGACAAACAGAGAGCAATATGTTAAACGTGTTATTCAATGCCCGATGTATATTATCTGTGATTATAGTATGAATGATACTGCTTATATAATACAGCTAAAACAATTCAAACAGCTATTAAAGCGATTTAAATATTGGAATAGTAACTTACTTTGATTTAAGAACAAAATTTATTTCACTTTACTAAGATATTTTTTTACAAAAGAACTATTTTTGCTATGTTTATTAACAAGCAGATAAAACCAAGGTACGTAGACAATCCATAATATGCAAAAAAAAACAGATCAAAACCAATACATGAAAGACAGTAATCAATTCAATCGCGGAATGGAGACTTGGATGAGTGGGGAGGGCGGGGTGTAAGGCATACATAGAATTTTATCGGAAAGAGTTTTATTAACAATAATATTAAAATAATATTACAGAAATAGATAAAATTTTAAAAAAAAAACATTAAGTACTCTAATAATGACCCTCAACACAGATTTTAAACCTTTTTAAAGTCCACAACCATTATTAAGGTTAAGTTGAATATAAATATACATACACGTACAAAGTGTAAAAAAAGAACATATTATTGTGCTATGTTTATCCCAGAAAAACTTAACACGAAAGTAAAATTAAAATATAAACAAGTTCAACATTTACTCAACGGAATCGATGGTCAGAAGAATTATAATAATACCAAATATGAAAGCGAGATTCAAAGAATTATTACAACTCTAAATGAAAACGGAGATTAACAAATGAATCTGACGTTGTAATACAATGATACATCAACAGAAAACGTCTAATAGACCGAATCAGTCATAAAACAAAACAAAACAAAAAAAATAAAACAAAAATAACTCAAGAGAACTAAAACTTAAAGACTTTGTAATAGTTCTGTAAGGGTCACAGAAGAAAGGAAAACAATCGTCTAGAGGGAAGCTTAAGGTTAAGTTAGATTGACCTCCCATATAAGAAAGAAGAAGAATAGAAGAAAGAGAGAGAGAAAGAAGAGACCAGAAGGAAAGAAGAGAGAGAAAGAAGAGAAAGAGAGACAGAGAGAGAGAAGAAAGGAATATCCTGTGTAAGTAAATGCAAGTTCCCGAGATCTAATACCAAAAACTAAAATCAAGTATTCAAGTCTCACCTTCGAGCGGAAAATATAATTATAAAAAGTTTTTGAAATACAATTAGGTATTAAAATCATATCTCAAACGCGACTATAATGAAACATACGTATCTATATATAAACCGTGGAAACAATACTAATGCGGAGGATGTTGCTAACAATGTTCGAAAGTTGTGTGATAAGCTAAAATGTGATTAACGCCTACAAGTATATATCATCTTTGGGGTATATATCTGAAAGTCTTCTAGTGTACTTATATTTATAAATAATATAATAATTCCTATTTAATTTTTAATATTAAAATTAAAACGACAAAATTTAGAACTAAACGATCGATGAAAAAGCCAAAAAGAAAACAAGTCACGAAAAAATTTACTTCCTCATATTTTCCTTACTTTTAATTTTTTTTTATATCTTTTGACGTGAGTGGTTTCTTCTTCTTTGTCAGAGAAACTGAAATATTAACCCAATAACATTATAAAAGAATTATTTCAAAATCTTACACAAAAATTGTAAGAATATTTCACCAGATTGGAAAAACTTAATGCTATTTTATAAACCAATATATAAATATGAAAAGCACGCCACTGCGTCTCTCTCCGAACTCCAGCCGAGAGAAAATTTTAAGACGGTAAACACTATACACATTTGAGAATTATAATCTTCTCTTACAAATGTCATAAACTACTGATTCTAGGAGTTTACGTTTATATATTTATTATATAAATAAATATAAAATAAAACAATTCATTTAAGTATAGTATTCTAATCTTCACAGACAAAAATAAAATTAAAATAAATTAACAAAAGTTACGCATACCTGAATTTAGAGCCAAAGTGGACAAAAACACGCAAATAATAATGCATAATAAATAATATCCAAGATTGTAATATACACAAACAAATATAAATATGCTGGAAAAATAACATAAAAATAAATAAGAAAATAAATACAAAAAAATATATAATAAAACACTAATAAATAAAACAATATAATAAATAAAAATTAAATAAAAATAAAATTGATGAAAGAAATGTTATAACCACAAGATTTACCATTCGAAGAATTTTAATTTTAAAGAAGTGATAAATTAAAAGATAAATAAGAAATTATTGGTTGCTTATGAGAGTGTTATAAATATATATTTATAATATAAAAATATATAATATTATTAAATATATATATATATATATATATATAATACTATTATTATATATATTTATATTAATAAATAAATATATAGTAATAAAAAAGAAAAAAAATATATTAATGATAAAAAAATAACAATAATATAATAAATATATAATATACATAATAATAATATATATATATATATATGATATAATATATATCACTGAGCTGCGACTCTGATCCTAATCCCCGCTAATGAACGTAAAACTAATACTAACGCCTTTAGTGAACCCAAAAATATGGTAACTGTCAGCATCTATATTTGTAGCTATATAGCATATATATATATATTAGTAATAACATAATATATAATATAATATATATATATAATATTATAATAATATTAATAATATAATTAACTATATATATATATAAAAAAGATATATATATTATAGATTAAAATTATAAATAATATAAAAAAATATATATATATATATAATATGATTTCGTTCGAAGGCGACCTACTGTTGAGGCGCCTACTCAAATTTCAACTCTATTTCATTTTTTAATATGAACGATCAAAAAGTAGCCAACTTTTACATCCTTCCGAGTTTAAAAAAATAATTCCGCTATTCTTTAACTCTAGGCCAAATCTGTATTTGCCGGCTGACTCTAGTAGCAGTCATGTTTTTTTTTAAATTATATACCAATTTAAAATTACAATTTAGCAAGAATAATAATAAATTAATAAGAGCTTAGTAATTAATTCCTAAAAATAAGAATGAAATTAATTTTATTTTTTACTATTATTACTTTACTAGACTGACTTATTATTAACTTATTAAAAATATTCATAAAAACTATTAAATGTCTTCATTCTCAATAGAGTACGCCGACTCGGCTTAAGTCAGTCTTCTTAAAGGCCTAACTTATCAATTTGGCCCGGCAGACAAGTTGTATTAGGACTGTAGATAAGGAAATAGTAATCTGCCAATGGAGTAAGTAAATAATGCGCTTTACAAATTATCTATTAAATATTAATTTATACTGATTTTGTGTGTTTTTAATAAAAATTGAGCTGTTAGATTTTATAAATATACGAAAGTATATTTGAGATCGTATTCGATTATAAGTTTCATTATAAAAAAACTCGCTAAAAATTACTTCCTCATTGGATCGCGCCACAATATATAATAGTATTCAAACATGCAAAAAATATATAATGTGCAAGAAATATCACGATAGAGAGTAGATATCTATATAATATAGAATAATATATATATAAATAATATATATATATACCTCACCTATAATCATTATTAAATATAAATGATAAATACATAAAACACTCACTAACACAAACCAATTATACTTTATCAAAGAAATTATACTGTTAACCCCAATATATATATATATATCAACCATTCAAAAAGGAAGAAAATTTTGAGTGTTTATTACTGAAGTACACCACCAATATACAATTAAATACAAATAATAAAAATATATATATATATAAAAGAAAATAATAATAATTATATATAAATATATTATATAATATAAAACATAAAAAAAAGATTATATAATATAAAAAAAATATATATATATAATATAATATAAATATAATATATAATTAAAAAATAATATAAAATTAATTGATTTGCACTACTCAAGATTTGACCACCGAGCTGCAAACTAAAGATATATTAATTGATATATAATAATAATAAAAAAAATAAATAAAAATAATATAAATATATATATATATATAATATATATAATATATTATTATACTCTAAAAAATAAATTTCATAAAATACATTTTTAATATAATAAAATGTGTGTAAAAAAATTTGCCATTCATTGTATATTAAAATAATATATAATAATAATTAAATAAATAAATAATATTATATAATAATAATATAAATATATATAAATACAATATATATATTTGAGAGAGAATGAAGAAAAAGATGAAAGAAGAAGAGAGAGAGAAAGAAGTACAGAAGAGAGAAGATAGAGAAGTTAGTAAAAAAGTTTATAACTGGAATATCCGCCAGATCTGATATGAATAATAAAAAATATATATATATAAAAAAAAAAAAATAAATATAAATCCTAAAGTAATATAATAAAAAATAAATAAATAAATTAAAATAAAATAATAAGTTGGAAATAAATAAATATGTACCGGATATCACCGGAGAAATAAATTAGCCAATATTTAAACCTATTCATCTGTATCAAAAATATAGGAATATATATATATAGAATTTAAATAAAATATAATATAAATAAAAATATAGTATATATTAATATAATAGGTATATGTTATAGTATAAGTATATTATTATATAATTTATAGTTAAAACAAAAGAAAAAGACAAATAATAAAATAAATATATAATATATAATATATATATAAATATTAAATAACATAATAATGAATAACGATGGAAGACGATAATCGGAGTCCGCACTCAATAATCTAATATCGGCCAAATAACACTACAAGTAATTGTACTTGGCGAATCGAATAACAATAATATTAAGATTGTACATATGTGTTACATACTGTTACAAACTTCAGTTTTGCTCGATTTTTCTAATAATAATAATAATAATAATAATAAAATATAAATAACTATAAATAAAATATTACCACATTATAAATCTAAAACAAAAAATAATAAAATAACTAAATAATGATAGTAAATAATAATCAATAATAATTATAAAATCGTGAGAGAAAGAAGAAATAATAAGAGTCTTATAAAATAAAAATAAAACAAAAAATAAGTAATAATAAAAAATACAATAAATAAATAAATAATAATAGATAATCAGGTAATTAAATATTATAAATAACAAAATAGTACCGGATTTCAAAATTAATCTAGAAGTATATGTAAACAACAGACGTTTACACGCAAAATACAACACTATTATGTAAGTATTCATAAATGCAACATAAATGCAAGTGATGTATTAATTTTGTCCGAAAGTTTATATATTATATGGTTTTTAAACTTAATGCTCAATGTTTAATCATTAAAATTAAATGCTTCAAATATGGATTTACACAAAAATCTAGGTGAAAACTTAGCTAGTCCAATGATATCCTCACCATTCTTATATAGGTTTCTATCACTCACGCCCCAAAAAAAGACCCATACAAGATTGATTCTATTAAAACACTGTCAGGTAAGATAGTATCCTCCTTATTCTCCTCAATAGGACACTTTCACCCGGAATTCACCCACCACCGAAAAGAAAAACTTTCTAATACAAAGAGGAATAAGAAGAAGAATAAAAATAGAAGAGATAGAGGAGTTTATATAATAATATATATATAAAATATACAATAATGCTAATCTCTCATACTGAATAAATGATTGCATCCAACACCGACGACAGTTAGTAATATATATATATAAATAAGTAATTTATTAAATAATATGGATAAGTATAGAAAAATAATTTAATGATATGATATATAATATAATAAATAATAAGAATAATAATACTATATATATAATATAGAGCATATTTAAAGCCTCCCCGAAAAAATAGATCCTGTGTACGCCAGTGTTATTTGGAAATTTAAGATAAAACATAAGCGACAAAAAAAAAAGTGACAGATAGAAGGTTATTCCCTTGGACCAAGCTCTCTCAGAATAATTTATCACTTAGATGACATTTTTGGAAAACCCTTTTGTTTCGAAGATACAGGAGGAGACAAAGAAAAATCAGACAAATATGAAAAACACGAGTTCATTAACGATAAATTTAGATAAAATGATATGAATTTATGCGCCATAAAACTCCGTATGATTTATTGCACGTAAGGCAGTGCCTTAGATAAAATCTCAAAAATCGAAGGTTGGCACAACGCGGCTCACCTATGGCCACTGCATCAGTATCCCGGACTTCACAAAACCCCATAAGTATTAATTTCATCATTGGAGGCGGCCATCTGACAGGTCAAATTGGTTACCACCAATAACTTCTGTAGGAAATGAGAATGACTATAGCGGACATACGCAATATATTGTCGGGATAACTGATCACAGAATCAATAGATAAACCCTCAAGACATGTTTATTGAAAACAAGAGAATTAATAGCCAGTCAATGAGGAGAAAGATTGAGATTCAAAGACTCTGCCTAAAAGGGGCCATTTCCTTACAACAGTTTCATGTAATTAGAGAGTTTACAAGCAAATGTCATCTCCTCAATAAATGTTACGTAATGTTCGTATCTTTTGTTCCCCGAATCAGAATATACCGAAACAAACTTGTCTCTTCAAAAAATCATCAACGGAGCAAACACTATCCGATAGAGATACCACGGGATATACACCTCTAAGCATTATTAATGCTCGTAATGTTTAAATATGATCAATATATACTAAATAGTAAGCTATAACAACCAAAAAACCTAATAATACTAATACTATAATAATAAAACAAGTAAATAACATAAAGTATAATAAAAATAATATATGATAAAAATATGAAAATTTACAATATCATCAACAAAAAAAACAATAACCATAAATATTAATATAATAATAATAAATAAAAATAATATATGTAAAGGTATAATATATTTACGTTTTCAGAAGGGAATTAGTTTCTGTATTGAAAACAATTAGCATAATACTATATATAAGATATAATATAAAAAAATAATAATAAGTATATTATATAAAATAAAAGATATAAATACTAATCAGTCACATAAATAAAAAGCGAAATAAACATAGACGATACTACAAAATAAATATTTAAAATACACAAAAAACTCAAATAAAAACCTAAATAAACATAAAAAATATATAAAATAAATAAATATATAGTAATAGACATATATATATAATATAAAAAAGACTCACTATAAAATATACCAAATATATATAAACTCTCACACAAAATATAATATAGATAGATATAATACATATATAATAAGAAAAATATAATATAATAAAATATATAATATATATAATAATAATAAAATAAATATAATAAAATAGATATATATATATAAATATATATAATAATATAAAATATATTAATATAATATAAATATATATTAGACACTGTTAATAACTTTGTTAAAAAATTTTATTTAGTTACGTACATTTAATGCTTAAGATTTACGCGAGCAAAAATTATAAGCATAAGATCGAAATGAAATAAATATAAAAACTAAGCAATTTGTTGAAATACTCTTCAGTCAGATACAGATAACAGATTATAAAATACAATAAGAATCAGAAGAATAAATTCAACATCAAAGATACTCATCTAACCAAGAAATCTTCTGCAAGAGAAGAGTAAATTTCAAGGAAGGCATGCAGTTAGTGAAAGGGAAAATAATTTGATGGCCCAAGTGACCGCGACCTTTTATGACCTTCATGACCGGCGACCTTATTTGAGCATCGAATTATTTATCCTGACCTATTGACTTATTTGAGGCTTAAACTTTTTACGGACCAAAACCCATTTGGATCATGATCCATCAAGAGGTCAAATTTTAGGCCCACGGTATTTTTCGAGCAACGCCTAAATATATGATTATTGGCACACGCCTAATTTTTAGGGCAAACATCCACAATTATTTATCGGCAACCCTGAATTTTGGACAACCCTTCGAGAAAAGGGATTAGCGCCAAACGCTTGCGTAAGCAACCGTTGTACGTACCCCACCCTAATTTTACGCCCCCTAATTTTCTCGACACATGGTCCAATTTTTGCCACGTTAATTTTAATTGATCTATCAAAAGTTTAGGGGCATTGCCCTTATATTTATTGAATGTACATTAACACTATTTTTGTCCTTACCCTATTGACTAACCAAAGTATTGAACATATACCAATGCGTAGATCAATAATTTGACCCACGATTATTTTTTGAATCCTTCATGGGCAATTTTGACCACACAAGGAAATATATATTGTCCTATCCAATTAGTGAGCTTAAGCCCATATTTATTATAGATGATCTTAACCTTGTGATTGACCATGATATTAGTCCTTGACTATGCACAAATATAAACCATGAAGGTCAATTTTTGGGCCCACGCCAATATTTCTAAGGCCACTCAGTGGACCCCAACCGTACACAAATAATTTCGTTAGAAAAATTATAATAGACTACATATAACCTTGCCAAGATATAACAGGTATCAAATTTTGGAACCCACAAGGTAAATTTGGCTACCCTTTAGGGGCATTAAGCAACCGTTTCTTTGAATGTAATGTACCTTGTTATGACCATGATATTTCGAACCTTAACCTGCAAAAAATAAATGTTAACGACAGTGATATTACCATGAGGTCAATTTAAGCCCACAGCCAATTTCTTTGCCCACTCTAGGACTACCACACCCACAGTCACATATATTACGATCCTAACATATTGAACGCATGTATGGATCATTCCTAACTTGAACACACACTACACACACACACACACACACACACACACACACACACACACACACACACACACACACACAACACACAACACACACACACTTAGGAAGATATACATAACATTCAACTAATGACACTTTACACTACACACCATAGAATACTTGCACTTACATTTACAACTTTACACACGTACAACTCAACAGCGACCAATCCTTTGGTCTATCCATGGTCAATTTGCCCAGCGGAAATTTGCGCATCCTTTAGGAACTTAAGCCGCCTTTTTATGTACTATACATCTACATC
>JABUQX010139089.1:0-5000 GCA_015478945.1 Trachelipus rathkii | reverse complement strand
ATCATACTCGGACATGAAAGTTGGGTACCTCTGCTCCCTTGCAAACAAGTGATAAACGTCAGTCTCTTTTTATAGATTATAATAAAACACATCTACCTTTCTACCTTCGATTGTGCATAACTTTCTAAATTGTTTTAACCCATGCAAGTTCTTTGCTGTAAATACTGTAGCCAATTTCAGTAGAATTCAACCGATAACTGTAAAATCCCAGCGGAAAAGCTTTTTTTTCATTCTCTGTGGAAACAATTACGCCAGCCAATGATGTCTGACTAGCATCAGTAAAAATGGATATTTGGGCATTATTTGAAGGAAAACTCAAAGGTATAGCATATTTGAGGGCCAATTTGGCCATATTGAAGGCTTCTGCCTCAGAATTTAATTTTGTTCTAAGTTGAGAAAAAAGAAAAAAAAACGAGAAACAATTTGGAAAATACCAGGGAGAGGGGAGCAGGAAGTAATTTAGACTAACTATGAAATAGCGCAGATCCTTAATAGTCTTAGGTTTTGGGATATCAAAATAGAGGTAGTTTTATCCTCATTAGAGAGCATGGAGCCTTAAGACACATCAAAACCTAAATTTGTAGCCCGAAATTGTCCAATTTGTCACTTATCAGCACTAAGTCTTAAATTAAAAGCTTTTAACATGTCCAATACCATTTCTAGAATCTCTACGTTCTCATCATGAGAAGGGGTAGCAATGAGAATATCGTCAATGTAAATAAAAATGTTAAAAGCTTTAGAAAGAATTAAAGAAATGTACTTTGTCAACCAGTAGAACTGGAATGAAACTCTTCCACGATGCTATTTTATGAGAAACTGTCAAAAGTGGTGTTGATCGTCAAGACCTTTCGACAATCTGGGTGAACTTTAAGAATATAAAGGATGTTTTAAGATCCAAAATTCGTTTCATAGTTATATTTTTTTTCTTGTATTTTATCACTGATTTTTAAGTAAAGATTTTTATTTTTTATTCTGGTATATTTGACAATTTTTTACAGAACTTAGTCTAAGCAAACACGTGCGTCGTGAACGGTAAGATTCGAAGAATGAATAGTTTTTCAAAAATTAAAAAACAATATTCGGCAAATAGCTCGTTACCAACTGCGATATAATTTAGGGCGTATTCGCTAATCGAGATCGCTGATTGGTTTCGTTACCATATATTATATATATATATATACATATATATATTATAAGGTTGCTATATATATATATATATATATATATATATATATATATATATATATTTTTTATATATTTTTATTATTTTTTATATAAAATTATAAATAAAGGTTATATATATATATATATATATATTAGTTATATTATTGTTATGTATATAGCAAGTATATATATATATATGTTGTTGGTTATATATATTACATATTATAGTATATATATATATATATATTGCTATTATTATTGCTATTATTATTATTACTTAGCACTGCAATTGAATCTTGTTCCACTAATGTATTTTCAAGGAATGGAATGTTAATACCAATTTGTTGTAACAACAAACTGTTGTGTTTTTCAATATGATCAGACATGGAGTGGTCTATTTATGTAATGATTACCTCTATCTCGGTTGAAGTTGTTTAATAAAAATAATAAAAAACCACAAATTCCGTAAATTTTATGAATCTTACGTAATTAAGAACACAAACAACTTCAACCGAGATAGAGGTAATCATTCCATAGACGACACCATCAATGAAGTCCTGAAATCATCAAAGTCATGCCAGAAAATACTAAATAAAATGGAAAGGGGTAAAAATTCAGCAAACGAAAACCAACCGTCCTAGAAACTATTGACAGAGGAAAACCATTCAAGATCTTTACTCTCGTGACGTTCCTTGAAAGAGGTCGGCTGATAGAGTCGATGAAAGCTAGGAGAGGTTATGTAGGGTAAAACTAAAAAGCTACTAATTTAATTGTGTATAAATTGTAATGTTATAATAAAATATCTAGTGTTTAAGTGAAAATGTTTTTATAATAATTTGAATATTTTATATATATAAATAATATATAAATTATATATATATATATATATATATATATATATATATATATATATATATATATATATATATATATATATATATATATATATATAAATATAAAAGAAGGAAACTACTTAAAAACAGATAATGCTAACTGTTATGACGTAAGGGTAAGGTAGCTAATGACACACATCTGGATTAAAAATAACACAGCGTTTTGCTTGCTAATTCAAACCCACAATTAAACAGGGAAAATGAGTCAAATACAAACACAAATAACACACACAAATTATATATATATATATATAAGTATAGGCAGCATATAATAAAAATGATGAAATAGATGTGTTATTTAATAATGTTGTACATAAAGACATGCATGCTAAACCTAAAAACAATGTTCATATTGTACAGCCTAACAATGCCGACATTGTTATGTACCATAATATATATATATATATATATATATATATATATATATATATATATATATATATATATATATATATATATATATATATATATTTTGAATATTATATATATATATTGTAATGATTAATGATAGGAATAAATAATTGAATTTTCATTTGGAAAAAAAATGTAAATTTCTTATTTTTAATTAATTTTTTCCTTTTGTGAACCAAACAGCGTTTTTGTTTCAATTAGTCAATCAGCTTCTTGTTTCAAATCAAAGCTTGAAAAGTAAAAAGAAAGTTTAGGACGTACATAAAAATTAATATTATATAAAAAAAATTAAATCATTTATATTATGTAATAAAATTATTTATAAAATTTATAACTTTACTTGTGAACAAAATTTTAAAATGATATAGCTGCATTTCCTAAATGTCAAATATTTTAGGCCATTTGGCTTAGTTTCTGGGTATGATTAATGACATCACGTTTCGATTTCTATGTTTTGACTTCATCATTAGGGTGATTGTCCCCTTATTTAGTTGGACGAAACTCAAATGAAAACATACCTGGCCTAGAAGGCTAAGTATTACGTAGTAAGTAAAGGTCTAGTTTGATGTGAAAATTTCCTATAGATAAAAAATGTAATAAGGTTCTGAATTTTTTATTCTTTTTTTTTTAAATATATAAAGAATGAATAAAATCTAGGCCTAAAATTTTTTGGTGACTTCAACATAAAAAATGTGTTGAAAAATTTTCATAGGCTAGACTATTATTTTCAGACATTAATATAAATGTTTAGCCATGACCGTAAACATATATATATATGTACACAAGCAGTCTCTCTCTCTCTCATATATATATATATATATATATATATATATATATATATATATATATATATATATATATATATATATATATATATATATATATATATATATATATATATATATATATATATAATCTGTCCCTCTTTATAAAACGTGGATAGGATATTCAAATGTGCACCGGGAATCTGAGGCATGCATGAGAATTTCTAGGGTATAAGCAGTAGCGGAACCCAAAGCCAGCTACCACTATGGATAGAAACTGTGGTGGAGGAAGAGGATTGAAAGATATAGATAATTAAATTTAAAAAATGAGAGGAGAGGAAGATTAAAAGATTATCTATTTGGCAAGGTCACATACTGTTGCTGGGGCCGGAGGGATGCACAAAATCCCCCTAGCACTGGTTCTTATCAGTATACTATGTCTCAAGTTGCAACACCAGGAACATAACACCATAACAATAATTACTTCCGCGATATATATATATAGCATATATATATATATATATATATATATATATATAGTATATATATATAATATATAGTTATATATATATATATATATATATATATATATAAAATAATTGAAGCTAAAAACCATATTAAAAATAAACATAATAACGAAAAATAATGAAAAAACACATGAAACACGTTTTATGCATCAATATATAGTGATATATATATATATATATATATATATATATATATATATATATATATATATATATATATATATATATATATATATATATATATATATATAAAACGAGCAAATTTGAGCAGAAAAATGCATCGATCTGCAAATAAATGCCTGAATAATATTTAAATCCACCATCTTCTTCCTCCCTCCTATTCCATCTTCACATAACTTCAGCCTCTGTTATTCACTCCGTACATTTCTTTGATCAATTCCAAAATGCGAATGTTCCCTCCAAGCAATCCCACCCCTCGCAGTTTTCTCGAAAGCCCACTCACCTATGCAAATATTCATTATATATATATATATATATATATATATATAGCAGTATATATATATATATATATATATATATATATATATATATATATATATATATATATATATATATATATATAGGGCGTGGGTATGATTGTATGTGTGTGTGTGCAACACTGAATAATGGAGAAAACGATTGTAGTACAACTTAAGAGTATCGAACGTCATCAAATGTCATAAGTATATATTAGTGATACGTGTGCTATGACCTTTTTGATAAATAGAGACCCAATGGAAAATCACACGCGGCAGCTTCAATTGCGAAACTTCACTTCCTTGCTTACTCCTTTTTATAATATATATATATAAGTGTGTAAAAACTGCTCAGACATTCCATGAAACTAGTCTTCAATGCTGCCTGTCGAAAGGGTTCAAAAATAGCAGAAGAGGATAATAGGAATAAAAGGTGTTTAATTATTTAGACTTTTTTCTTTCTATGGTTAAATTATATAATAGAATATAGAAAAATTAATAGAGAAATAATTAGTTGATAATAATAATAACACAAACAAACAAATAAATAAACACTTATATGTGAAGAATAAAAAGTCTTCATATACCGGTGTAAAAAAAAAAAAGTGGTTGGAAAGGGAGGTAAACATATATATATATATATATATATATATATATATATATATATATATATATATATATATATATATATTACTCCAGTGAACGCGAAAGTTAATGATAAATGCGAAAACGGTTAAATCGTCTTGATCCGAACGAAGCTACATG
>JABUQX010139088.1:0-17619 GCA_015478945.1 Trachelipus rathkii | reverse complement strand
TATATTATATATATATATATATATAATATAAATATATATTATATATATATGATATAACCTGTAGTAATAAAATTAAATAATTATAATTTTGTACGTGCCGGAGCCGAAGTAGAGTCAGTTTTTTGCGCAGCGCTCGACTCCGGGCTCGGCCTCCAAGTCCCTCGAAAATTTCGCCCCCGACTCACGGGCTCCAGCACCCCTAAAAGATTTCGCCTGCCGATCCGGCTCCGATCCCTCAAAATTTTCGCCTCTCCGACCTCCGGCTCCACCCAAAAACCTTGCGCTCCCACGGCTTCCGGCATCCGCCAGCCCTGCATATTATATCACTTTTTCTCTCTCTCTCTCAAACTACATCATTCCATCATGCATTCCATTTATGACTCAAATCCATTTTAGCATCAGTACTCCCAGCCAGATCGCATTACCCAGCGATACTCACCACTATACCACCAGCAAGGAAGTTATAAGTATAAGTAAACTGTTTAATAGCTATGTTAGGCCGGTATAGTAGCAGTAATTGTGCCTAAAAGTTCGGGGCCCCTTTATTTAAAGAGAAGACTAATAGTGCTAGAGAGCAGCTGCTACATTAGAACAACAAAGATCATTAACTGGGTTTGAGGGTGAGCTAGCATATGAGGAGAGGCTGAAGAATTTAGGAACTATTTCTGCGAGAAAGTCGATTTTCATAGGGGGGGGGGACATGAAATACAAGTGTACAAAATACTTTACATCATATTGATACGCCGAGACTAATAAATTCTTCATAGTAGAAGACAGAAGGTGACCAGGGGGCATAATAAGAAAATTAAGAAGAAGGCATCGCCATCTTGATATAAGAAGCATTTCATGCAGTAATAGGGTTGTTAAAATTATTGAATGATGTAGTTTGCCCACAGGAGTTGTTGGAGTGTAAACTCGATTGCAACATTTAAGAAAGGACTGAGATAGTATATGGATGCGTTTGGTATCAACATAGATATATTTTGCACTAAGTCAAATTGGCGGTTTTTAGTTACGTAGTTAATAGGTTAATTGCATGTACTTAGTTATTACAAGCTTAGTGCTGGTAGCAACTGTAGTATAACTTAGATATAGCTTTTAAGTTTTTTTTGTTTTTTATGTTACGTTTTTGTGATATAACGTTAGTTATGACAGCATAGGTGCCATGTTAATTGCAACGAGTGGAGCATATTTTAGATCTTTGCTGTAATACTTTATATATTATTGAAAAACCTGCCCTAGGGGTGCTTTGTGGATTTGCAAATAACACGCCTGTTTGTTGATCTGGGTTCCTTTTTGGTTGCACTGGGACAGGTCTTGTAGGCCCATGGGCTTTTTACTGTCTTTTTATTTTCTAATGTTTAAAATCCCGCCTTAAACCCAACCAGACTATCATCCACCTTTCCAATATGCATCGGAACCTTACTCAATAGTACTCTCCGTTCGTTTATTCTCTCCTTTATGCCTTTCTTCACCACCACAACACCTCTAATGCGTGTTCATTCCTAATTATATATAATTCTTCATCACACGCCCTAAGATTCGTCCATCTTAACACTTCGCCTACCTAGATGATACCTCTCTATTCCGCCCGACCATAGTTTCCACTTACTGTTAATTAGACACATGTAAGCAACATATCTCATGCAAAACCCTACACACTCGGAAACTTCAGATCCTTCCACTATCACCAAGTATTTTTATTGCCACCAGCCCTTCTTCCTGCCATTTCACAACTTTCCTATAACATTCTGCATCATTACACCCCCTCAATTCCATCATATATCCTAAAAAAATTTAAACTCAGATAGTTGTTCCAGCTTGCCTCACCATCATAGCATGAAACTTCGCCAGCGCGACGCGACTCCCTCACTTCCACCAATAACCATTACTCTTATCCTACATTTAACATTTCAAACCCCTCTACCAATCCTCTCAAACTCTCTTCAGATTCACCATACACAACCAAATCATCCGCATATAATAAGTAGGGCATCCTTCACTCTCTTCCATTTCCATTATTCTAACACCTTCCCCACCACCCATACCCTCTAATTCTTTCTAACCCCAACCACATTACAAACTTGAATAAGTTCATTGTAATACTACATAACACATCCCTGCCTACCTCCGCTATTAATATTAAATCACTTTCGACTCCAATTTATCTTCACACACGTTCACTTATCGTCATACATACCGTACTTCATGATCCATTCAGAAACCTATCACCAACACCATATGATGACTAACACAAGGGGTGTACCGAATATATGGTAAGTATGATATTTGGGCTATTCGGCCTCACTTTCTGCCCCAAATATTCATGGTTATTCGTTTTCTAGATCTCTATTGGTTGAATAACAGAAAGGGCATTAATCATCGCACGGATGACTCATTCCAGGCCTACTGTACAGCTGAGCTATTGTGTCAATAAAAAATTTTTATTTTTTTAATTTTTCTTTTGAATTCGCTACAATATATATATATATATATATATATAATATTAATTATATATAGGTATTATATTATAGAATTATACATATAATATATATAATTATATATAATAGTATATATATTATATATTATATATGTATATAATATAATATATATTATATATATATATTATAATATACTATACTGTGCTCCGATAAACACTTGAATCCATACAAACCAACTCAGTCCGCATAGGCAAGGTCATTGGTTAAGACTGTAAACGCAATAATTCGAGGTAATTTGGCAGCATAGCAATCTGAATATTCGGTATTTGTGTTTTGGTGCACCTCTAACAAACCTATCATAGAGCTTCCCTATTATATCCTCATCATACGCCTGTTGCAAATTCATAAGAAACTTAAATCACCTTTTAATCTCTCCCTCATTTTCTCAATCGATTTGTTTCAATGTAACAGAATTTGATCAAACTATCTCTACCATTCTAAAATGCACCTTGTTATCACCAATCAGTACTTAGTTACTCGACTTACTCTTTTGACCAAATATACAGCAGCATATATCTTCCCCACATCACTTAATAAACTAATTCCCAGGCCTATCATACCTACAGTTTTCTATCCTCCCTTACCCTTATAAAAAGTCTGCTATTATGCTCTCCTCCAATCTCTCAAAATTATACCCTCCATAAACAGCCTCTGTTACACACCTTCTAAATCCATTCAATCTACCATCTCGCCGCTAATTTCTTGGATATTCACCATACATTCCATCTGTGCACTGGCAGATTTACCATTCTATCAACGTTCTCACTCTCCTATTAACCTCCTCACTTACTAATTACTTTACTCCCAAAATACCTATTTTTTCTTGCACCATCAAACCTACACACATTCACTCTTTATTAACTGCCAGCGCTATTTGCCAGATTTTCGAAGTGTTCCCGCTACACTCTAGACACATTCATCTCATCCATTACGAGAAGACACCAATCACATTCCTTATTTAATGCAGATTCCCCTTATTAATCATTCTTATAACTTTTGGCCGCTTCCTTCCAAAAGAGTTTCCTTTCCCTTGATAATTCCATGTCCATCTCCGATACATTAAATGTTCAAGTTCTCTGGAATATTCTAACTATGTTAAACTAATTCCATCTCTATATAATTTCAAACACCTTCCTTTTTAAACTTCATCTTTGGCTTTTAGTACATTCAACCATGCCTTCTTTTTACTTTTAAATGCTTGCGTCACCTCTTCATTCCACTGCTCATTGTTACCATTCTTACTTCCTACTTTAGCACACTCACATGCACTACTAATAAAGCTTTTCCTTCATTTGTGTCACAGCATTTTTTCAGTTCTCACTTCTTCACATTCAACATAATTTTAATTTGCTCTAAGCCAGCCGTTTTTAAAATTTTTCTTTATATTATATATATATATATATATATATATATCATATATATATATACTATCTATATTATATATATATTAATATATACTATAATAATAATAAATATATATAATATAATATCATAATATATATTATTTATATATATTATATATATTATATAAATATATATAATAATATATACAAATATATATATTATATAATATATATATATATATATAATATATATATATATATATATAGTATATATATATATATAATTATATATTATGAATATATATGAGATATACTTGTATATACAATTTTATATACATTTATAGTGTCATTTATACCTGCAGAATTGTTTAAAAAATATAAGTAGAAATAAATAGAAATAGAAAGCCTCCCCCAGCTCCCACACCTTTCGCTGCTTAAATTCAATCCTACCCCCCAAAAATCCACCCTAGGCTTCAAAAAGATCCGAGGCGACCAATCACTGATTTATCTCGCTCCCCCAACTAATGTTCCTTCTTTCAGGTACTTTTACTGACCAGCCAGTCGAATTTCAGCACCCCTCTATACATCTGCTTAACCAACCGACTATCTTCCATCCTTCTATATGATCAAATCATCTTGGTACGCTTTCATTTATTCTCTCATTCGCTCCTTTCTTCACACCACACAGCTCCCTAACACGTTTATTCTTCATTTTATTAATTCTCACACCTAACGCACCCCTAAGATTATCAATCTGAACAGGCACTTTAGATCTATACTTCCTATTCCATACCATGTTTCCCTACTATACATTAACACCGATAGCAATATACCCTCATGCAGAACCCTAGCACTCTCTAGACTTGTCCCCTTGCATTCACCAAAAATTTAATTACACCAGCCACCTTCTTGCCACTCACAAATTTCCTATTACTCTGTATCATTTGTTCCTTTTTGATTCTCCATATAGTCTAAATTTTAAACTCGTATACTTGTTCCAGTTGCTTACCAACCAACATGATTTAACACTGGACTCTCGTAGCTCACCACCATCACCTTACGCTTTTCTATATTTACTTTCAAACCCCTCTGTCAATATCTTCAAACTTATTTCATATTCGCCACATAAAACCAAATCATCTGCGTACAATAAACAGGGCACCCTCCACACACACATTCTTGATCAATCCATCCTTTTCTTTCATCACCCCATCCATATACAAATTAAAGCACTTATCCTTATTCAGTATTCTATGGAAGATTCCCCTTACTCTCTTTCTTAATGTTTCTTCCTATTCTCTTTGTAAGTCTTCCTTTTTTCCCTTATATATTCCCATACATCCTCCCTTAACTATATTCCCATACGTCCTCTCTTATATCATTCCCATACACCTTTTCTCTTTTACCTCATCATTGACTTTGTGCCTCATCAAACCACGCCTCTTTTTTTTTTTTTTTTTTACTTTTAACCGATTGCATCACATCTTCATTCCACCACTACTATTTGACATTCTTACTTCCTACTTTAGCACACCCACATATTTCTCTTCTCTGGCACTACAAACAAATACTTCCTTTGTTTGCATCCAGATTTGTTCAGGTTCATCTTGTTCACATTCAGTTATTTTTTTTTGTAAGTGTCCATGTAATTTTCCTTATAACCCTTGTTCACTTCAAGGTTTAACTTAAAAATCTATTATTTTTTAGTATTTCGATAATAGAGTCTTGATTTAGATGGATACGTTTTTTAACTGCAGAACTGAATCTCGAAATTGAACTTTTAAATCACGCGAGAGACGTTGTCTTCATTATGAGCTGCCCTATATTTTACATATATAACTTGAACATTCAAATACCGAAATATTTAGATTAAAATTTAAATTATTAAACATTTTTATTTATATATAGACCTCTGCCGTCTATTCTTCGTCCAAGAACGTGACATAGCTCTATCAGAAAATGTTTGACTTGATCAAAACTTAAACACGCTCGGAGACACTGCACATGACCTGTTCACATGATGAACACCGCTATTCTAACACCAGCATCGCAACAAAATGTCAAACACCCATACTTCAGTTACCACACGTAGACATTCAATGTATAGACTGTGTGTCGACTCTAAAGAGTCACCGTGTATGTGTAGCTTTAGATTGTAAAATTTATTATTAATACTATATTATTAATTATTATTCATTATTATTTTATTATTATTATTATTATTATTATTATTATTATTTTATTGTAGATGAAGATTTCATGAAAAAATCCACCGTGAATAGCACCAGGCCTTAAAAGAATCAAAGCCAATTGTATGAATTCTGCAGATTTAAAAGTCATCAGCTATCACAATGCTCTCGCCCTCTCCATATTTGACTCTTTAATATTACTAGTGGAAGAGGATATTTGCTTAGATAATCCTTCTTAGTAGAAATTTCCTTGGAAGCTTCTTGGAAGGAGGTAAATACCACTTTGTTTAGTGAGGTATTTTATTTTTTCTTTGACCCCCGAAAGGTTTCACGATAGTTTTGCCATCTTTTATCGAAATAAGCCTTTACTAATAATAATTATTTTTTATTTTAAAAATCCTTTTGAATTTTGGTCATCCATTCAAGCATTCAAGTTTTTCAGGTTATCAAAATACTTAGACATATGCTTTTCTTTAGTAATTTTATCCAAACATCCAAATTTATCTGTATAGTGGTTCAGCCTTTAGCTTATGGTATATATTATTATTATTATTATATTATATTATTATTATTAATTATTATTATTATTTTATTATTATTATTTATTTATTATTGATTATTATTATATTATATTACCCTTTTTATTTATGAAATTGTTTTTGTCTGAAATCAAAATTCGGGTGATAGTGGCATTAATCGTTGTGGCAATTTGTTTAAAATATTTATAGACTATATACATATTACTGAAGGAGAACTTACACTTGATAATATATATTATAAATATATATATACTATATATATAGGTATATTATATATAATTATATATATATATATAATAATATATATATACCTATATATATATATTATATATATATATTATATTATATATATATTATATATATAATATATATTATATATACAATGAAGAACGTAGCGAGGGAACGCCTTTTCGGAGGAGTCGTTATGAGAAATAGGGCGGGTCGATAAAATGAGAAATATTAAGGTTAATAGATGTAAAAAAAAAAATACCAAAATACACAAAAGGCGGTAGGACACGGAAGAACTGGTACGGAACAGTAAGAGAGGGGCGACATGAGAAAAAAAATGGGACTGATAGGCAAATAAGGAGGCATCACGAACGGAGCGGGAATTGAATATTATATTATATCTATATATATAATATATAATATTTATATATATTGTAACAATTTCGTATCCCAATGATGGTTAGGTGGTTATGGCTAGTATCTTCTACATATATACATATATATATATATATATACTATAATATATATGATATATAGTAATTATATATATATATATATGATAATATGATATATAATATATATATGATATATATATATATATATTATATATAGTATAACTGTGGCTGATAGAATTTGGTTAGTGTATGGTCAGTTGTTCTATAAATACTATTAACAACTTACTCTATATTCTTTACAAGTATTCTATAATTAAGAAAATTTAATTAACATATTTCCAAAGCTTTTGTTAAAAGATTATCTTCTGAGTTATTCCTCATAATCTGCTTCGGTGAAAGTGTAGGCGACCTCCCAAACGACAAAATATTTGCGCTCGTTTATATTTCTTGATGTGAGAGCGCCGCCTGCAGAAAATTATAATGCTTCTATTGTGTAGCATTATTTGCAAATTCCTTAACTTTCGAATATTTAAATTTTAATAAATCAATAAGAATTACACAACTATCAAAAATTTGAAACATTATATAAATTAACAATGAAGGGAAAAAAAAGGGCCCTTTGTCATCGAGCAATATGGGCCTTCTACCTTTATAATCTCTTTAAGTTTAATTTTTTTTTCTGTTTTTAGTTTGATGTTTTCAATACTTAAACATACTATATTACATGACGTTGCAAAAATTTCTTGCATAATTAAATGAACCATATTACTGCAAGGAAGTTTATAAAAATATGATAAAAATTAAATTTCATTATCACATCCATTTTAAATATTAAAAATTGCATGGATTTGTTGCATTTTAAAGAGTAAAATTCGCTTACCATTCCTGGCAGAGATGCATCAACATTAAGAAAGAAAATCACACATCTGATCATATATCTACACCATGTATTTAAAACTACTTTTGTTCAACGTGATATTTTATCTAATAAAAGAGTTATCTTTATGTACTTAAAATAATTGATATACTATTAAGTAAAAAAAAAAATTTAAAGAAAAGATCTGTAGTCTGGGTTGATTTGAAAAGGATTCTTTTGAACCATTAGCAAAAACCGGGTTTATAGCATAAATAATTATATAATTAATATATATATATTATATAATGTATATAGTATATATATATAATATATATAATATATAGTATATAATATATAAATAGTATATATATATTATATATATATTATAATATATTATATATAATATATATATATATATATATAATATATATATATATATATATATTATATCGTATATATATATATATATATATAATATATATATCATATATATATATTAAATATATATATATATATATAGTATATATTATATATATATATACTATTATATATATATAGTATATATATATATATATATTATTATATTATATATAATTATATATATATTATCGGTATATAATATATATATATATATTATATTAGTATATATTTATATATATATATATATATATATATTATATATATATATATATATAATATATAAGTATATATATTATTATATATAAATATATATATATACTATACTATATATTCATTTAACTTATCTTATTTCATTTTGCATGCAACAAGAAACTAATGCTTTTATATTACTTTTTCATTTTTTCTTAACCTTAAACTAACTTTTGTATCCGCTTATTTGTTAATAGCGAAGAGCAATTGACCAGTAAAGATTCTTCCTACCAAGGGAAGTACAGTTTGTTGGAAAATTTTGAATAACTGAACAAAGAGCAATCTTGAAGTAGATGCGTTTTGCTTTACTCTTAAATCTATTATTTTGCATCTATATTTAAAGGCTAATTATATAATCATTACCTTTTTTTTCTTAGTTTAGATTATCGGATCCTCATATGGTTGGTACACCTTTACGTGTGTAAGCTATATTACGACATTATTTCAATCATTGCTTTTATACTCATATATATGCGCAGTTCCTACTAGGTCTAGTATTGTCTCTAGTGCCTTTTTCACATTTTATGCTTAAGTATTTCTAGTCTTATGCAATTTAGTCCCTTTTCACATTCTGCCATTTATGTTTTCCATTAATGTTTTTTAACTAAATAACTTCTTTTTTTTATGTACATTCTGTTAAAGAGCATCTCATCATACGTAAATGGACATTTGACCTAAACTCTCATGAAAATTTGAGCATTATTCAGAGTCAATATTCACTTCAATGTTGATCAAATTGAATTAAAAATTCAAATACTCCTCCTTCTATTCATTGAGGTATTTAGGTGTATCCCTTTAATACGCTGTGTATCATTTCCTTTATTCAACATCATTGAATACTTTGAATTCATCATTTTCATTTATTCTGAGTTCTTATTTGCAATATGGGTTTCTTCGCAGTGTGTTAGCTACATCTTCCATTACTTATTAAATCTTTGTTTCAAATGATTTTTCATTATAAAATTTGTATTCATTCCTTTTAAGCATTTTTAATCATTCACGTTTGCTATCATATATTCTTCAGTAAAATTATAAAGGGATATGGATATAAAGACTAAAGACTCGAGCCTTATTTTCTTATCGTATGTATTACGTCGTTAAAGCAGTTTTTAAAAGGGTTATGCTATTATTCTTTTGTTTTGTTTTTCTTTTTAATGATAATGATACTTGCTATTAACAAAGAATTTAATAATATCCAAAATTTAATTGTAATATAAATTTTATTTTATTTTTTCTTTATTATTAACCCGTTGTTACATATTTCTTATTTAATAAGTAGAATGATGTGTAACTTTTATGCAGTGTTTTAATATTCACTGTTTTGAGAAGAAAAAAAAAGGATAACTTTATATCGGTACAAATTTTTCCACACTTTTTTTTTTTTAAAGATAATTTCTTTATTGGGAAATTAAAAAGCCAAAATTTCTAAAATTTCATCCCCGAATATTTGAATACTTTGGATAAGAAAATTTTCTTGTTCCTTTCATTACTAATTTCCTGTTTTCTTTTTTCTACAGTTTAATAAAATAAAATTTGTCATTAAATATCCATCATAAATTTTACATTGTGCTCATAGTTTTGTATAAAAATAACTTATTTTAAGGTATCTTCTTTGCTCGGTACACTTTTTTTGATCCAATAAGTCAAACTAATTCGGTAGATAATCCTCTTTTCTTATTATGCCTAAGAAATTAAGGGTTATCAACAAAATAAACATTCACATTATGGATTACACTTACATTTAATTCCCTATTCATTTTTTATGAGAATTGTGAACGATCTATGTTTTGTTACTTCATAATTAGATGATTTGGAAGATTTGGACACTTAATATGGCGTCTAAATTTACAGATTATTCCCACTTTATAAAGGTTTATGTCAATCTTTGAAAAATATTCTAATAAGAAAATTACTTAAATCGTTATTAAAAATAAAACATCTTAAGATCTTGGATTATGAATATACTTTCTGTCCAGGCGGTCTTATTAATGGTTAGGTTTTGCTAGTGGTTTGTGGAATTATAAATAACTTAATAACTGTATTCTTGTATCTTTTGTAACCAATGAGTTCATATTCTTATATTTATTTCTGATTTATACTCTATATGTCTTGACTGTTTGGAAATATAAGAGATCTTAAGGTGGTTCAAATTATGAATTTTTTTTTTTTCTTTTCTTTTTTTTTTTTTCATATTTAATGAAGCCTTTTTTTCAATTAAAATGCCATAAAACAAAAGATGACCCTAACACAAATGAAATATTCAATAAAGAAAAATAACCAGTAGTAGATATTGAGAAGGTCGAGAAGATATAAAAGATATCTTGGTCATGGGGGGATGGTAAATGGTAAAATGTGTTTCATTTATTTTTTTAGCTTGTCCCAATCTCAGTGCCTGACAGAGAAAAGATGAGACCGGTATTGAATAGGAGAATAGTTCACCCTTGGAACTCTCCTCAAAATTTAATAAAAAAGTCAGTCGGGCGATGCTTTTCTCGACAAGATTATAGGAGTGATTGCACAGTTCGTGTTGCAAATGGTTGCAAATGGATTTGGATTGAATCGCTCCGAGGGGTTTGTACTTTGAAGGGATTTTTGGAGTTGAGAACATAGCATACTTCGCTTTCTTCGAAGACGAAGCTTTTAATGTAGTTCGGGGCGACGATCTCAGATCATGACACATAATCCACTTCATTCAATGAGAGAAGCTAGGCTACTTCTGTTATAGAGAAGGCAACTGCGGCTCGGTAGTAGTCAGAAGGTCGGTCTCAATTATGGACTCAAGGTTTCTAGAAGTTTTGTTTTTCACTCCAATGATAGGATTAAATAACTATATGAATACTTCCTAAAAAGTTTAGGAAAAAAAGGCCGAAGATACTAGAATAGGGAAAGCGAATAACCTAGAAGAGTTTTTGGAATGTTTTGAATAAGTCCTATTAGAAATACAAAGGATAGGAATTTGAAAATCCGGCTTGTAATCGTTCTAGATGTACCTAAATAGTAAGAGTAGAGTTTGGGTAAAGGGGTTGTCGTGATGGCATTAATTTTATATAATGGGAAAGAGTACGAAAGGTAGATAGGAGATAGGAAATAAAAGGTAAAATTAAGAGTGAGAAGTTAAGTGAAGCAAGACAAGATGTGAGGTTGTCAGGAGAATGGGTGGTGAAGATCAATAGGAGAATGCAGAAAAGGTCCTTGCTATCCTCAGATAGATTGGTTGTAAAGTGGCCCCCCAGTCTGAAGAACGTTTTAGAGTATTGGTAGAGGGGTTTGGCAGAGAGTGTAAAAGGAGGAGTTTGAAAGTAAATGTGGATAAGAGCAAGGTGATGGTTGTGGGTGAGGAGAGCTTGCTTTGTGAAATTATGTTGAATGGTGAGCAACTGGAACGAGTATCCAAGTTTAAATATTTAGGCTGTATGTTGGATGAAAAAGGAATTTATGATGCAGGATGTAGTAGGAAAGTTGAAAGCGGATGGTGCAGTTAGGGTGATAGGGTGAAAATCATTGGTGAATGCAAAGGGACTAAGTCTTAAGTGCGCTAGGGTTCTGTATGAAGATATGTGGTTACTTTTGTTAATGTATAGCAGCGAAACTATGGTGCGGAATAAGAAGTATAGATCTAAGGTGCAGTCTGCTGAGAAGGATAATGTTATGGGTGTGGTAGGTATGAGAAGATTCGATAAAATGAGGAATAAGCGTATTAGGGAGTTGTGTGGTGTGAGGAAAGACGTGAGTGAGAGAATAAATGAAAGTATGTTAAGATGGTTTGGTTATGTGGAAAGGATGGATGATTGTCGGTTGGTTAAGTGAATTTACAGAGGTGTGTGTGGTGGGAATTGAACGGCTGTGAGATCTAAAAAATGAATTGAGTCTGTAAAGTGGTGTCTTAAGGAAAGGAATGAGAATTTGGTTCAAGCTAGAAAAATATTGTGTGATAGGGGTGAATGGTTTTGGTCTTGACCCAAGGAATAAAACCCTACATTGACGAGATATCGCAGTGGGGTCCGTTGCGGTGTTGTGAAACCCTAGGGTAGATTTTTGGCTGCGACGGGCCACTGCTTAAGGGTATTTGGGGAAAGTGTGGGTCTCTTCGTTTCGCCTAATACGTCATGTTCTTTTACTTAAGCTATTTTTTATTTCCGGGCTGTTAACGCCCTCAAACATAAATAAAAGGTATATATTATTTTGCCCAGATCTCAACTTCACATTTGAGATGAATGTGTTTTAATGATTCTAGATCCTTACTTCTCTTCAATGGACTCAATATGGTTCACGCGATGAGAAGACAGGAAAAGGGTTTTCTGATGCCTACGTTTTGGGCTACAAAGGAATCACAGTACTTCCAAACATAATATACGGCCTTGATGGCAAGCCAAGAACCAATATTTTAAGCACACAAAAAGGTAATACTAAAATATATTGATTCGTTGTGTCTTATCCATAGGTTTTAATCTTGTTCATGATTTTTATATATTTGAATTTGTACATCGGGATAGGGTAAAAAGGTTAGAGGTAGGGATGTTTTAAGGAGAAGTGACAATTAGACTGAGTGTGAGAATAGAAGAGAGTTTCTAGCCCGTGCTTTACATTTCCAAGGTTGATGTGGTTTTGTGTTGCGAATTTGAAGAGAGTTTGAGGGTATTGGTAGAACTACTAGGGTTGTAAAAAGGAAGTGGTTGAAAGTAAAGTCTAGATAAAGAAGTTAACATTTATTTGGGGTTTGAAGTCATGGTTGGGATGTGATATGCATCTTGGTAGATATCTGAGTTTTACTATTTGGGATATATATTTGAGTAATTACTATCAAAAATTGAGTGAACAAGAATGTGAAGACTAAATAAGTGAATAGTGTGGAATGTTTGGAAAAATGATTATTGGAGTGCTCTTGCAATTATGATCCCTTTGTTTTTAGAGATGTTGCAAAGGAACATTAGGTTCTAGAGCTGCGCTAGGTTGATCCATGAAGCAATGTGTGTTTGTCTTATAGTTAATTGAATAGTAGAACTTATGTGTGAGTAGGGAATAAGAGGTAAGATGAGAGTTCTAACGTAATCTTGGGCTGGGAGTCGTGGTATCGAGAATTTTGATAATCTTTAGGGGAATAATTTTAAGGTGTGAAGTGAAGAGGGATGAGTTTTCGAAAATGAGAATAGTGTGGCGTATGGTTGTGGTGAAGTGAAAGTACGACGTTGAAATTGAGAGAAATAAATGTGTTTGGAGACTTAGTTGGAGCGTATCAGTTTTGTTTAAAATTGATGAAGACATCATGGGAGGAATGATGGAAGGAAAGCAAGTCAAGAATAGTTGCAGATCAAAAACGAAAGTATCTGACTTGAAATTGGAGGAAAACTTTAATGGAATGTTCTGAAAGATATAGAATCCTGAGTAGGCAGAGGCGATAGAAGAAAGTTAGATATTGAGTGAATGCAGGATATTTGGTAGAGAATGATTGATTTGGGAGCCACCTGGTGCCAAGGAGAGCCCGACATTGACGAGTTACACAGTGAAGGATCCGTCAGGGTGGGGATTTTGGCCTTGGTCTCGGCAAAGGGTATGGAGAGGAGGTTTGTGTGTGGATTTCTTTGTCGGTCTCGGTCACTGAAACTTTTAATTTTTTTTTTTCCTGCATTTTATTCTTCCTTTCTGATGAGAACAATCTCTTGTTCTTTTTGAGTTGAATGTGTGTGGTGATGTTGGGTTGCTAAAAGTTGCAGCATTTCAGAGGGGTTCACACTTTCTGGAAAAATAAAGGGAAAATAATAAGGTAGGGGTAATATGTGTCAGGGAGACGTGTTTAAGTTAAGATATGCTGGGAAAAGTCAGGAAAATTCTCGCAAAAAAAGAAGTCAGAGGAGAATTTTCAAAATTCAAAACCAAACTAGAATCATATTGGCTACTACCGTGGCTTAACATTGTTAATATATTTGTTATTTTCGCATACTGTATTAATTGTGGAATGAGAGATGTTTTTGATAAGTGAATGAAAAGGATGGGCGGGGAACGACATTCCATAAATCACTTCTATCCTGTTTCTTTCATATTTTTAGTTCACTATTAATTTACTATTTCTGTCCGGGTAGCAGGTTTTTCAAGTTCGATCTCTATATCGGATTGAAGGCGTGGGTATCATGGATGTGTTTTATACGTGGTGATGACTTTGAAGAGCTGATTATAATTTGAGTATTATGTTTTTCTTTTGGGATTTATACATAGTTTGAATTAGGGTTTGACGAAGTTGATTTTGTGTATTTTGATGATATTTGGCTCAGAGCAAATTTATTTATTTATGATTTAATATAGGTTATACAAGGAGTTATTTGACGAGATATTATGATGCATATAAAATATTTATTGACAGTTCGAAAACTCTCAATCACAAAACCATTGTACAAACTGTATCCTGTTCTAAACCAGATTGATGGATTATCTAAATAGATGCCTAACAATATATGACGCTTTTTCTAATGCGTTTCAGCTCTAGGATTGTGAACCATTTTGTACGCGGAAAGTTCCAAACGTTCAAAACCAACTTTGGTCCAGTCCTTGTTCACAGATTTACAGAAATTCTGCAGTACTATATATGGTTTGGAAAAGGATTTCTTAAAGTTCTCAGTTAATGCAAAGACAAACATCTAATTTTGGGTTCACCATCAAAGCACTTGGAAGTAACGGACCTGCAGACTATTGATTTGGTGTAAAAGTTTAATTCTTGATTGTCAGTATCAAAAAAACTTCTCCTCAATAAAGTATATTTCACACCTGTAACTAGTGGCGAATGATCTCCTCAGAAAAGAATTAGTGAAAGGATGTAACCCGTAGAGCGTACAGGCCTGTCCAAGGTGCTCATGATTGGACAATATTTTTGGATGGTGAATTGTCCTTCTAAGAGACTTGATGAGTTTTTTTTCTTCATAGTACCTGGGAATTAATGTTATGCGATTGTGGCAAATTATTAAATTAGACGATATTTTCGGCATGAAATGCGCATTGGAGGGAGCGTTTTTCTTATAAATAAGAAATGCATATTTACGGTAAAAATCTGAAAATACACTGTTCTGATTTCTTACAAATAACTTTCTGCAGTAGCAGGATGTTCACAATCTCATACGAGTTTTACAAAAGTTCCTTTCACTCAAAAATTTGACGCAAGTAATGGGTAGAGCTGCCGACGTAGAAATTATGGAGGGAAAATACTATGTCTCAAAGAGTACAAAAAACATATCCAAGAAAGAAGAGAATTTTAAAAGTTTTGGAAAAAAGAAAAATTAAGTCCATAGGAGCAATAAACTTTTGAAGGAGCAGAGAAAGGATTATATAAAAATGGAAACTTGGAACAGTTTAAAGTGTAGAGACGTGTATTAAATAGTCATAAGATGTCGAAAGATTGGGCTAATTGAAGAATAAAAGCTACCGAAGGATTTACCCTATTTATTGACTGTTTGTGATTGAATAAGTGGACGTGGCTGTTCGAAGGGTATAAGTAGGTAAGGCTTTTCTAAGATATTTCTTTTGCGGGATGGTACTATGAATCAAACTGTTATCTTGTTGGAAAAAAATTAAAAGTAGCTTCGTTCTGGACGGCTATGGGGAAGGTATAGGCCGGTTTACCAATAAAGAGAAAAAAAAAATTTAAATTTATCCATGATGATGAACCATTTCTAAAGTAATTTCTAATAATTAATGTATGAACTGAGTAAATAGGCTTCAATTGAAAGAAATGATATTTCATACGCACAAAAATAGAGCGATGCACGCTGTCAGGAATCATATTCTCAAAATTTTCAGTGTGAACCGACCTGATTTCACCCCCAATCGTGGGTAGGAGATAGATGATGATATAGTACAATGTTTAATTAAAATTTATATAACCAATCAACTGGTATTATCTTAACGAACAGTCTATTCAGGTTCGGTAATTCAAGTGGTGTTAAGTTGTGAGCGGAAAAATTGAAAAATTGATGGATATCAGTGATGTAAGGATGTGTGGGTGTACAGCGTAATGGAGTGAGAGGAATAAATGTGAAATGTATTAAGATAGTTTTGATCAGTATGCGAAATGATGGGGATGATTATCGGGTGTAAGGTTAAGGAGGGTTGTGAAAGAATGAGTATGGTTGAGAATCGACAGGATGTATTGAGGACCTCAAGTAGAAAAGGTGTGGATTTTTTCCTCAGTAAGAGAGGCATGTCTGAACGAGGAGGAAAATTGTGACTTAGCAGGAATGCATAATAGATCAAGAGAGTAGTGCTTGGTGTGAGTGGGATGGCTCAGTATCGAGTGTCTGCATACGACAGCTTAATGAAGATGGTCATTATATGGATGGTGTGAAACTGTCAAGATTATGGTTATTTAGCCCAGTGTGTTAGTTTGGTATTTAGGGTTAATGAGGAGGGTGCAGGGCTCTTCTGAGTCGACTTTAAGAGCTGAGACGTACTAGTACTATTAATTATAATATCCTGTCATGAGTATTTATCGTGTTTTATGGAGTTTCATCAACCCAAACCGCCGCCCGAACTGATATTAAATGATGGATGTTAAGAATAGTAATGAATAAGAAAGCCAAATAGCTTTATATTCTAATTTGAATTACAAGTCACTGGTTCAGAACAAGTGAAGCAATAGTAGGTTATTTCGTTCACCCTTAGTATGCATAATCAGATACGGTAATTCAACCTATTAATGGTAATTTATTATAATTAGAAATTCAGATAATATGAATAAAAATGGCGATATATAGTCGTGCGGTGAATATAAAGCCCGAACTGTAAAATGCTGCAATCCAAAAATTCCGTATATGCTTATTAACCAGTCTGTATCAAAAGTATGTTATGACGTAAGTGAAGCTTGTGTAAGAATACAATGGTTGTTGGTGCAATGGTGATTGAGAGATTATAGGTTGTT
>JABUQX010139086.1:10000-14949 GCA_015478945.1 Trachelipus rathkii | reverse complement strand
GATATCATGGTGGAATCAAATTCACATTTTGGAAAGACAAAATGACTTAAGAAAAATGATGCGCCGGAATCGTGGAGAAAGGCCAATTAACATTTAATTTGAGGTTTATATAGATCTTCCAACAAGGCGCGAGCTATATGACAGAGAATTCTATATTAGTGAGTGGGTTATTCGAGGCGTGAGGCTGAGCGATTTAGCCTGTCTGAATGGATATCGAACAAGAAATTATGAACGAATGTCAGAACACAAGTAAGATTTTCGAACGGAGTTGTCTCAGAACATTGGTATTTTGAATATTATTAGCGTGCTGAAGGCATGGAAATATGCTGGCGGTCCCTTGGTGTCATTCAAATTTTGCTATACAAGATTTTGGTTATGAAAGAATTAGATGTTAGAGGCGTAGCAGGGTGAGTGTTAGAACATGTAATTGTCTGGTGAGACCGTGGAGAATGGAAAAACGTTTGGACGTTTTGTCCCTTCTGTATTGCTAGGTGGATGATTTGGTTTGTTAAATCTGCTAAACTTCATGCAGGGTTGGGATAGTATAATGTACATATATTTTGTTTTTAAGTTGCGAAGCATCATAAGTACGTTTCTGAAACAACTAAGAAGAAGAAAGACAACTATCATTATTTCCAATACCAATCTACTTTAACTTAAACAATTATACACTTTTAAAACAACCTAGCTTTATGAATAACCTTAATAAAAGTTGTTCAAGCTAAATATAAAAAAATTAAAAAATGTTTACTTACATTATTATGTAAGCCTTTTTTAACATGTAAGATAACTATTTAAGTTTTTTCCGAACATTTTAAGTTAATACTGACTAAATCAATATAATAATAATGAATATAATAAATAAATATAATGATAATAAAAAGATGAATAATAAGTAATAATAAATAAGTAAATAATAAATAATAATATAATAATAATAATAATAATAATAAAAATAATAAAATAATAATTAAATAATAATAATGAATAATAAATGAATAATAATATATAATAAAATAATATTACTAGTATAATCACAATATATAAAAATAGTAATATAGTTAATAATGAATATAATATATAATTATAATAATTAAAAAATCAATATAATAATAATAATGAATATAATAATAATAATAATAATAAGTAATATAATAATAATAAAATGAATAATATATAATAATAATATAATAATTACTTTTTGCAAGGTTCTTTTTTTTTCTAATTCTTTCTAAATAAATTCTTTCTTTTCCCGAGAAAACCTTTTTTTAAAGATAGTTGTAGAATTTAAAGAAGTTAAGCCTTTAACTATGTGTGACCAATATTTCGCCTGATACTTCAGGTATGATCTAGGGTTTAAAAACAACCACTGTATAAGTGCAATTTAAAATAATAATATTTCAAATATAAAAAAACTAAAATTATTTTGCGTTAATTGTGATAGTAAAAAAAAATAATTTCCAATAAAAATAATAATAATATGCTACATTATTCCCATGAATTACTCCCAAAGCAGGTGGGTCATCAAAATTCATTTTAAAATGAACACATTTCATTAATTCTCTCTCTCTCTCTCTCTCTCTTCTCTCTCGTCTCCTCTCTCGTCTCTCTCTCTCATCGTCTCTCTCCTGCTCTCTGTCTCTCTCGTCTCTCGTCTCTCTTCTCTCTCTGCTCTCTCTCTCTCGTCTCTCTCTCTCTTTCCTCGTCTCTCTCTCTCTCTCTTCTCTGCTCTCTCTACTCGTCTCTCTTCTGTCTCTCTGTCTCTCGGTCTCTCTCTGTCTCTCTCTCTCTCTCTCTTCTCTCTCTCTTCCTCTCTCTCTCTCTCTCTCTCCTCTCTTCTCTCTCTCTCTCTCTCTCTCTCTCTCGCATTAAAAGACTGCCCTTAGGTTTATTAATAAAAAGGAGGATTCTGCTGTACGGAGATAGATGTTGCCAGCTTGAAATAAGATTGTTTAAAACAACTTAGCAAATTCAACTTGAAGGAAGGGATTAGTAGTTTCATCGTGTCGTTTACCAAATTGATATTTTCGTAAAGTGACATAAAATCGAAGATTCAATTCCAATAATCACGAATATAACTTTGTTATTTTTCTAGAATAGTTCTTAATGAAATTTTCTTTTCATGAAAATAAAGAATTATTCTAGAACAGGCGTTTCTCAACCGGCGGGGTCGCGACCCCGCAAGGGGGCGCGCGACGGATATGACGGTGGGTCTCAAAAAATTAAATATATTAATCGTCCGAAAAACAGATGGTGAGTGATGATTGCTAAGTCGAAGTGGGACAGATGAGTTTTTTATAAAAGTTTAATATTTAAATAAAAATAAAAATATATACTTAATGCATCGAAAAGCATCTTTTATAAGAATTATAGTATATGATGATATATATATAGATATAGTATATTATATAGTAGTATATAATATAGTCATATAGTATTATGATTAATATAGAATATATATATATATATATATATTATATATATATATATATATTATATATATATGATATATATATAGTGGTAATTAGGGGCCGCGGAGGTTCATTAACTTTATGCGTTTTTGTCTTTTGGGGATCGCCGAGGATTTAAAAGGTCTGAGAAACGCTGATCTTAGAATAAATAGAAAGAACTTGAAAAAGTATGTTAAAATTGAGAAAAATTAAAATTTCTTAAAATAATATACATAATAATAATGAATAATAAAATAATAATAAATAATAATAATAATAAAATAATAATAATAATACACCATAATAGCAATAATAATATTTACTAACAATACATTTAATAGTTATTTAATAAAAAAAATAATAATAAAGTTAATAGATAATAATAATAATAATAATAATAATAATAATAATAATAATAATAATAATAATAATTAATAATAATAATAATAATAATAATAATAATAATAATAATAATGATAATAATAGATATTAATTTAAGTAAAATGAAGGATATAAATTATAATTCCTGAAGTTAATAATAATAATAATAATAATAATATTAAATAATAATTAATAATATAAATAACAAACAATAATGAGTGGGACTAACGGAGAATGTGAAGTCATGTGGTATACCATTTCACCTGTTAATAAAGATGGCTGTTAATGCTCTAACATCGCGGTATCATAACCTAATTCTCTCAAACTCCGTGTGCTCACAACATAAGATAACAGGCCCAGTAAGACTGTTGAGCACTTTAAAACGAACATAGAACCCCAAAACCCCAAACCTCATATTTCTAATTTTTGACATTCTACACGCGTGCGAGGAAGATTGTTCTTGTGTGGGGGGTGAAATGGAGGCTGGCTGAGTCCCTCTTAATAAAAAGGCACACTTCCAATTTCACAACATCAAGTATAATGAAATGGAGAATTTTTTGAACATTTTTAGGTTTGGCTAGATAGAATCTCTTTATTGATATATTTATTATTATTTAAGAATTTTAGATTTACGTTAGTTATATAAAAAAGTTTATTTTGTTACTACACATTGATATTAAAAGTAATATTTTATTGTTTCCATGCATTGTTAAATATAGTCTTGTGAACTCGGTCTCGATTGTGAAGTGGCTAGGCGAGAATATTAGATTAAGAAGTTTCAGGAAAGCGGTTTTTCTATTTCTATTCTAGAATGAGTCCTTAAGAAAATCAATCATGAAGGCGGGTTGTACCGTAGAAGTTGGAAAAAGACCTTGTGAAATCTCAAATAAGTAATAGACAATACATAATCAATAATATGCTGGTAATAGTGGTGTTTATATGAATAAAGAATAGTAAATGTTGAGATAGTAATCGATAAGCATAATAATGAATAAAGTAATGTAATAATAATAATAATAAGTATAATAATAATAATAATAATATAATAATAATAATAGTAATGAACTAATTAATAATATAATACATAAATAATTAAAAATAAAAAATTATAATAATAATAAATAATAATAATAATAATTAATTAATAATCAATAATTAATAATAAAATCATAACTCAGTAATAATAATAATATATGAAAAATAATAATAATAATAAAATAATAATAATAATATAATAATAAAATAATAATTAATGAATAATAAAAAATATAATAATAATAAATAATAATAATAAGATAAGTAATAAATATAATAATAATAATAATAAATGAATAATATAATATAATAAAATAATAATGAGATAATAATGCGGGTAAAGCACCTGTGGTATGCCAACAACGAGGGTACGGGTTCGAAAACCCAGCATGAGATGAAGAAGTTGAAAATATATAATATATATATATATATATATATACGTATATATTATAGTATATATATATATATATATATATATATATATAATATAGTATATATAGTATATATATATAGTATATATATATATAAATATATATAAGATATATTATATATATATATAATATATTAATACGTATATATATATATAGTATAAACTTTTGAATTACATAATGGTTACTGACGGGAAAAAAATTTTAAAGTTTCACATATTAAAGCAACCGCAATCGTTATAGTTTTCTTTACTGTATGATCAGTATATATTATATATATTTATATTATAGTATAGTAATATATATATATATAATATATATAATATATTATATATATATATTAGTATATATATATATATATATATAGTATAGTATATTATTTATATATAATATATATATATATTATATATATATATATATATATAAAATAGTATATATATATATAGTATATATATATATTATAATATTAGTATATATATATTATACTATATTATATATATATACTTGTATATATATATATATAGTATATATAGATAGTATATATATATATATAATAGTATTATATTATATATATATATATATATATATTAGTATATATAATATATATATATGCAATATATAATACATATTAAATAATACATTATAATATATAGTA
>JABUQX010139086.1:0-5000 GCA_015478945.1 Trachelipus rathkii | reverse complement strand
ATATTAGAGAAAAGGCTCAGGACGGTAGTCGAGGACAAGCTGATTGAAGCGCAGTATGGATTCAGGCCCAGACGAGGAACAGCGGATCTGATATTTTCTCTGAAGATGATGATAGAGAAGAGCTGGGAGTGGGATAAGGAAATGTATATGGCTTTTGTGGATTTAGAGAAGGCATTTGACAGTGTACCTAGGGTAAAACTTTGGGAGACACTCGAGGATCGCTACTATCAGATAGAACCCAAGTTGATTAGAGTGATAAAGGGACTTTACACAGTAAGTGAAAGTGCCGTTAGGACAGCGTATGGGATAGGACAGTGGTTTGGAGAGAAGACAGGTGTTAGACAGGGAGGAGTGTTGTCACCGTTGTTGTTCATCCTGTATATGGACAAGTGTATGCGAGAGATTGGGGTGGAGGAGGAGGAGATTGTTGTAATGGCATATGCAGACGATATTGCTCTAGTTGCAAGAGTCAGGGAGACGTTACAGAGAGTACTGATTAGATGGGAGGAGGTGCTGCGACGGAGGGGATTGAGGATGAATATGAGAAAGACTGATGTGATGAAAATAGCTAGAGAAGGAGAGAACTTAAACATTGAGATCGGTGGGGAAAGAATAAAAGATGCGAGGTACTTTAAGAATTTGGGAGTTACGGTAAACAGCTGTGGAATGATGTATAGTGAAATAAAGGAAAGAATAAGTACTCTAGAGGAGTTGGTCAGTTGTATCCCATGCTGAGAAACAGACATGTGACGAGACAGGTTAAAACGCTGATTTATACCACGATTCTGAGACCGGTACTTTTGTTTGGGTCAGTGTCGTAGACACTTACAGCTGGAACAAAGAGTAAGATTGTGGTGGCGAAGATGAGGGTGTTGAGGTTGATAGTGGGAGTGACCAGAAGGGAGAGAAGAAGGAATACTGAGATAAGAGAGGAGTTGGGGGTCGAGGCGGTGGAGACAACAACTGAGATGGTATGGACACATCAGAAGGATGAATGAAGAAAGATACCCGGTTAGATTTTATGCATGGCAGCCTGCAGGTTGAAGACCGGCAGGGACTGCAACCAAGGAAATAATGGAAAGATGGAGTGTGGCGGCGGCGGTGGCGAAGAGGTTGATGGGATCAGTGGAGGAACATCGTGACTGTACGTGGAAGAAAGGGGAACCTGTGGAGAAGTTACCGTAAATGACAGGGGATGACCCTACTCATGGACTCGCTTGGTAAGAAATATATATATATATGTATATATAGTTATATATATATATATATATATATATATATATATATATATATATATATATATATATATATATATATATATATATATATATATATATATATATATATATATAAATATTATAAAGATTTTTTTTTTTATCTTTATATTATTATTATTATTATTATTATTATTATTATAATATTATTATTATTATTACTATTATTTTTATTATATTACTGTTATTATTTTTATTACTAATAGTTATATTAATATTTTAATTCACATTTTCAAAACTTATCTTAATAAATTATTATTATTATTATATATATTATTATTATTATTATATTATTATTATTATTATATATTATATATATATATTACATATTATTAATATTAATATATTATATTATATTATACATATTATTACATATATTATGACATACATACATATTATTATTATGCAAACATATAATTGTACTCCATATTATTATTATTATTATTATTACATATGACAAAATATATACCTTTTTTCTTTCTTATTATTGTATTACAAATACGTATATTATGATTATTGTTATATTATATATTATTAAAAAATATATATTATTATTACTAAAAGAATATTTAATATTATTATTATATACATATTATATTATTATTATTATTATTATATTATTATTATTATTACAATATATTATTATTGTTGTTAATATTATTACAAAGATATGCCATACATATTATTATTAAGGTATTATTATTATTATTATTATTATTATTATTACATTATTATTATTATTATTATTACATATATATATTATTATTATTACATACATATATTATTATTATTATTATATATTATTATTACATTATTATTATTGAATATTGGTTATTATTATTATTACATAAACATATTATGGTTATTGTTGAAATATTATTATTATTACATACATTATTATTACATATATTATATTACATATTATATATTACATATTATTATATTATTATATTATTATTATTATATTGGGTTATAAATCGATATATACATTACTATTACTATTATTAATATTACATATACATATTATTATTATTACATACATTATTATTATTATTATATTATTATTATTATACATATACATATACATATTACATATTATTACAAATAGCATACATAAAATTAAATCATACATATTATTATTATTATTGGTTATTATTATTATTATTACATATATATTATATTATATATATATATATATACATATATTATATTATTATTATTATTATTAAGCTATTATTATATATATATATTACATTTATATATATTTATATATTATTATTATTAAACATACATATATATATTGGTGTTCACACGCATATACATATATTATTATTATTATTATACATAATATACATATACATATATATATATTATTATTATGTTATATTGAGCATACTATTACATATTGGCTATTGGCTATTATACATAGATGTATACTATACACTAATTACATATATATATATTATTATTATTATTATTATTACATATATTATTATTTATTATTACATACATTATTATTATTATTATTACATATTATTACACATACTCCATATATTATTGGTTGGCTATTATTATTATTACATTATTATTATTATTATTGTTATTATTATATTGCCATATATATGATATATTATGTTATTGGTTGATGGCTATTATTATATTATTATTATATTACACATACATACAATATAATATACCATACTGGCATACATTTATACACATATTACATGCACATGGCATACACACATGGCTGCCAGACATACACATTGTTATATATTGATATACATATTGTGATATTATTATTATTATTATTACATATACATATTATTATTACATATATACACACATATACATATTATTATTATTATTATTATTGGATATTAAGTTATATTATTATTATTACATATTATTATTATATTATTATTATTACATATTATTATATTATTATTACACATATTATTATTATTACGTACATATATTATTATTATTATTATTGATATTATTATTATTATTACATACATAATTATTATATATTATTATAGCTATAATATTAGTTAGTATGGATGATTATTACATATACATATATACCTGGTATATTAGGTTATATTACATATTACATGCACATATATTACATACATTACATATTATATTATTATACATATTATTACATATTATATATATATAAAGTACCTGATATTATTATTAATATTATTATTTATATTGATATTATTATTATTATTATTATTATTATTGGTTAGTTGATATTATTTATTATTATTATTATTATTATATATTATATATTATATTATATTATTATTGATATTATTATTATATATTATTATTACATATATTATTATTATTATTGCTATGTATATTATTACTATATATATTATTATACATATATTATTACATATTATTATTATTATTATGTTATTTTCATGATATTATTATAAACATATACATATGTTGGTATACATGATATTATTGATATTATTATTATTATTATTATATTATTATTACATATTATTATTATACATGCATATAATATTATTATTATTATTACATATATTATTATTATTACATATATTATTATTATTATTATTATTATTACATACATATTACATATTATTATTATTATTATTACATATTGATTATTATTACATATTATTATTATTGCATTATCTTATTATTATTATTATTATATATTATTATTATTATTATTATTACAAGAAAATTTAGATCAGCGTTAATTGGTTGTTATGCCATATATACATATTGGTTAATTATTATTATTATTATAAATTATATATTATTATTATTATTATTACATATTATTAATATTACATATTATTATATATATATATTATTATTATTATTATTAGTTTTTGGTATTAGTATTTTTAGATAGATAAATTTAGGATTTTTTAAGGCGTTATTATTATATTATTATTATTATATTATTATATTATTACATATATATAATATTATTAATTATATTATTATATTATTATTATATTATTATTACATATTATATAAACATATATTATTATTGTTATTATTTATATATATATATAATATTATTATTATTATTATTATTATTACATATATTATTATTACATATTAATATTATATTATATATTATTAATATTATTATTATTATATTATTATTATATTAGCATACATACATATTATTACATGTACGATATGCATTATTATTATTATTGTTATTATTATTATTATTATATTGATACATATATTATTATTACATATTATTATTATTATTATGCTTGTTGAGTTATTAGCTACATTATTATTACTATTATTACATATTTTATATATTAATACATATTATTACATGCGTGCGCACATTATTATACATACATTACATATACCGTTAAAAAATATTATTACATTATTATTACATTATTACATATATCAGCATTACATATATATATATATAGAAGTATATGTTATATATATATATATATATATATAAAGATATATATATATATATATATATAAAGAAGAGTATATATATATATATATATATATATATATATATATATATATATATATTATAAATATATATAAGGTTAAGTTATATATATATATATATATATATATATATATATATATATTTATGAAGTTATGCACGAAAACGCGCGAAAGCGTTTCAATGATAAATGCGAAAAACGGTTAAAACACCAAACGAACTGAACGAATTTA